>JABUQX010020690.1:50000-82500 GCA_015478945.1 Trachelipus rathkii
TCACTCGTGCTTAGCTTCTGCACCACAATTTGCCACTAGTGAGCTAAGAAGTCAGAGAAGTTAAGTGAAATCTGCTCCTTTGATAGCTCATATCTTTGCGCAGTTCACTTGACCCTCTATCTTTGCGGCGCGATGTTGGAGCTTTATCTCTTTTCTATAGTACTGCATACAGCAGCGGCAGGTGTTCGAGGAGACTTACCACTCGCGTACCACCACTTTACAACGCCCATGTAGCACAAGGGGTGCTGTGTCTGTCCACGAGTTTTGTTTTTCTATAGGTACTCCAGGCTAGTTCACTGCGGTGCTTCCATCTTTTCCTGCCAACTCTGTTATGTGGAATTCTCTTCCATCTTCGTGTTTCCTGCTGAATTTAATCTCCGACTCACTTAAAGCCTGCGTCTGTGCTCATCTGCGTAATTGCGCTAGCGGATGAAACTTTGATGTGCAACACCCCCTCCCTGAATAGGCCTCTGCCCGTGAGTGGCGCCCTGCACCAACTGGTAATATATATATTATATATATATTATATAGTAGAGTATATATATATATATATAATATATATATATATGATATATAATATATAGTATATATAATATATATATATATATATATAGTTATTCTATCTACCATTTATATAATTGAACTTGCTACAGAAAACTAATTTTTTTTAAATATTTATATTTACCTATGAGCTAATAAAAACAGAAACTAATATAACACATATGTGATGGTTACAGCGAGTAATGAGGACGAGTTAGGTGTCCTGAACTAAATAAATGACCAACACACTGCATGTGGTGCGAATCACTGACGCTAACTCCGGTATCGTGCTGACGACCGGTAGAGGTCTTTGGCTCCGGTCGTTGTGAGAGTCGGTGCTTTCAGCCTATACACAGTATATATATATCATGCCGGGTTCTCGCAGTCGGGTCAGTGGTCTGGATATCATGGCTCTGGTCGCGCAATTTATATTCTCTGCTCGCTATCCAATCATTCTTGTGCTCTCTCTTCTCATCTCTGTCTCTCTCTACCAATCTCATCCTCTACTATATCACTGCTCTCTCTCTCGCAAATTAAGTCTAAAAGACTTCTTACTTCTACTCTATTTTGGATATAAGTGCACCAAGGCTTTAGCAACTGTTCAGTGTTGAGGATTCAAACTATATTCTCACATAATGTACTTTTTTTCTCAGCCTAGCATAACCAATCACATGCCTGACTTAGGCTTGAATGGAAGGCCTTTTGAAACTTATGATGTTGGTTATGAAGGATGTTGATTAATATTTAAATTTTGAGGTGGGGGACAATTATTGATTATAAATTTGTTTAAGGCATCAATATCAAACTCTAGCCTATATGCGGATTTACTTGCTTTTCACATTGCTCTTTTTTAATGTTTAGTTGTTAACAAGTAATGTAATTTTCAATGTGTTGTGAATTAATTGGATTTTGAATTCCTTTCGTAGTTTTTTTTTTTTTTTCATACAAGCTATATATTACATTATTTTATCAGAATGCCGAAAAAGTTGGATTATTTATATTAGAGTTACTATCATTTTTATATGAAAATAAATATTAAGTTAACTACAATATTATAGTTTGTATTTATAATATAGATTATTTAATTCATGTTATAAATATTTAATATTTAGTTCATAATATTAACCTAATATTTAATATTTATTTCATAATATAAATATAATATTTAATATTTAGTTCATAATATAAACTTAATATTTACTATTTAGTTCATAATATAAACCTAATATTTAACATCTAGTTCATAATGTATCACTAATATTTATTAATCATATTAATAGTATTAAATTTCAAATGTAAATTTAAAATATTATATCAACATTTTAAACATTTTAAAATTCAAAGTTTGCATTGTGTTAAATTTGAAATCTTGGTAATATTTTCATCAACATATATGTTAAAATGAGACATTATAGTCATTATATTATTTCTATAATATTGTAAAAAAAACATAAAAAACATATAAGTGACAATCTCAAACACTGAAGTTGAAGATTTACATATGAGGAACTTTAAATGTGCAGAAATGTAATAGTTAGATCACTGATCGTTTCATCAAGCTAGCAATGCATAATTGCTCGTCACTATCTCGCATATATATATATATATATATATATATAATATATATATATTATATACTAAATATAATATATAGTAATATTAATACTATATAATAATATATATAATATATATACTATAACTTATATAATAGTATAATCTATATATAATTATAGTATTTATATGATAAAATATATATAATATATATATATAATACATAATAATAGGATAGGAAGAGAATATTATATAAAATTATCATGTATAAGTATATATATATATATATATATATATATATATATTGCAATTGATTCTTTAATAAAATTTGCAATTGTCAATCAAAGTTTACATTAACTTCTAAAAAGTTTTAAATGATTTTATAAAAATACTTTTATTTTATTTATCTTTTTATTTTCAATATAACTTTTTTTTTAAAATTTGAAATAAAATTAAAAAATATTAATTAAAAATATTGCAATTCTTAATGAATAATTATACTTTTATTTGCTTTATTATTATTGTTATTATTTAATTATCATTATTTTTATTATTAAAATTATTATTATTATTATTGTTATTATTATTGTTATTATTATTATTATTATTATTATTATTATTATTATTATTATTATTATTAATTAATTATTATTAATTGATTATTATTATTATTATATTATTTTATTATTATTTATTATTATTATTATTATTATTACGATATTATATCTAAAACGAATACTGAACTCCTCGTAAAATTCTCGTAAAAATTCAATTTTGTTGTTATTATTTTTATTATTATTATTATTATTATTATTATTATTATTATTATTATTATTATTATTATTATTATTATTATTATTATTATTATTATTATTATTATTATTATTATTATTATTATTATTATTTTTCCAATAATAAAATATAATAGACATATTACGTAATATTACATATATATATATATATATATATATATATATATTATATATATATATATAATATATATATATATATATAAATAGTAGAGGAGACGTAGGCATCGTCCGAAATGAACCAATGACATAACCATTTAGCATAAAGAGGGATTGAGTTAGAACCTCTGCTGCAGTTCAGTGCTCTATGACTCGTCATTTTCGTGCCTCATTCACACAATGTTTACATTAAGCAGTATAACTTCGAACCCCTTCAATAGTTTGCATGGCTTACCCTTTAGGCACTTCTTTCTTTCTTTTTTATGCATCAAAAACATTATATGTACAATCCTGCAAAACATAGTGACAACAAATGCTGCCTCGGTGAAGCCAGAAGGAGTGGCTTCTAACATGCCCTCGTTTCCTCCTCTCCCCATCATCTCTTGGGGTTGGCGCCTTCCGATGTTAAGGTTGGTTCTCAAGTTACACAGCCTTCCATTTTTCTATATGCCTTCAGAAGGTAGTGGAGCTCCTTAGTATTAATTCCTAATTGTCTTGAAGATGAATCCAACATTCTAGAACTTTTTCCCCTGAAACTGTAAAATTCTTTCCACCTCTGGATTTTTCCGATCACCTTCCATTCTTCGTATCCTGTCATTTCTCTTCAAGTTTTCTGCAGGAAAGTACTCTACTTAGAGCGAAGAAACATTTTAGGCCCTTCGGTTCTGCTAACTGGGCTCACCTTGAACGTACTTCTTTGAGTGTCAGTATAGAATGATTATCACTTCCGCAAGAGAAGTCCCTCGCAATATGTAAGAGCATAATCGATGTGATTTTTTTCTGGGTTGGAGACGCACGTTTCATTCTCAATATCTTCGCTCAAATTCATAAACTTTTCTTCATTTGTTTTTGCGTTATTCGTCGCATCTAGGCTGACTTCTTCGTTCTTAGAAAGATGGAGATTTTATATATAACAAATCTGGAGTCTTTAACCTCTACATAAAATTCGTGTGTAAAAACAGCAGGTTTTGTGTTGCCAATGAGTCGTAAAGAAATGAATTGTTGATTGTCAACTCCCTCGAGCACCTATAGTTGTAATACCTATTGAAAAATTGAAAATAAATAATAAGAACAAGTCGAGTCTCAAAGATAAGAAGTCAAGAGAGTTAGGAAGTAAAGAGAACATCAGTCACTTAACTTTGGAGCCAACCCTATCCCAAAGACGATTGAACTGGAACTCCCCCCCCCTCAACCACCACCACCACCACCTCAGAAATGAGACCACCACTCCACATAATACAAAGAAAGCTTTGCTAGCAATTTTTAATAATATATTTAACATTCACAGAGCAAACTAATATATAAATTTTAATTTCAATTTAATTCCAAAATTTTATCGTCATAATATATACCCTAAAATGATATTCTTTTTTTTCTGTTAAAATCACAAATTTTCTCAGTTTAAAATATATCAAATACTTTTTAGTATTTGTTTTATCTTCCAGTGATAGAATATAACATCCATTCAGTATTCTTTGCAAGATTTTGAATTATGATATCTGAAAAGCTTTCAAAGTTTCAGTGTTAATGGGGATATTTATGAAACCCTTGTGTTCCTTTCAATGTTACACATTTTTCAAACCTCTTCTTCAGTTTTTCTTCAGCTCTAAATCGAATTCCTTGTTGATGTATATTGCATGTTTATCCTAGTCTATATATTCATTACAGTAGTAGAAAAACTGTCTGCAGTTAGTATCTGATCCTTATATTACCATTGTAGGCTAGCCTCGGCAGAAGTTCTTTTAATGACTCCACCAATTCCATCCACAAACATTTTCCCCATGACCGGTTCCAAAGAAATTCCAACAATCTCTTCTAAAAGTCTGCAAAATGAAGTTTTCAAACTCGACAAATTACATTACTGTTTTTGGTACTGCGCATGCACAGCATCACTTAAAATATGAATTTACTTAATGAAAACTAAATGTAATATCTTTTAAGTTTTTCAATCAACTTAAACTGAAAGCAGTATACCATGATGGGTTGAATGTTTTTTAAGTAAATCACTTAATGCATACAAAAAAACTCATTACTGTTGTAGAAACACCATCTTTTTTATAATCTAATACAACAAAGGTTGTTTGTTACTTGATGTCATTGACCCGTGGAAAGCCTAACTGCGCATCCTATGTACAATAAAGGCATATAGTTTCTGAAAAAATCCCAAGTTATCTATTAACCTCAATTATCAGGTAGGTTTCGTAAAAGAAACACAAGAGAAATAGATTGAACAAGACGATAAAATTTCCTTGTAATTTTAAGTTTTAAGATTAGTTAGCCAAATTCTATAAGATATCTTTAATTTTTAACTTTTGTATTTAAATTGTGATCTGATCACTGCTACTACCTTTGAATATGTTGACTGATCTCTGTGTTTCAATGATTGTCAATCTTTTAAGTACTTTACTAATTCTTCTTTTTTAGGGCAATTTCTCAATATCTGAGCATGCAAACTGCATCATCATCATGACACACTGTTATTTTTATTCGATCTTTGTTCCTTAGGTCCAGTAAAACAATTCCAACCAACATTAATATTGGATTTTGGTGGTGTATATACACACACATACATTATGGGTCCCCTTTGCACCAGCCATAACACACCATTTGGGCCTTAATTTAGCAAATGTTGAAAATCCAATAAGATCAATACAGTTTTCCTTGTACTTTTTATATATGTTATTCCCCATCCACTAAAAAAAAATAAGTCAAGAAACTCTGTTAATAATAGCGAATGAATATTTGAAAAAACTTCGTACAAGATCATCAACTTACGAAAATAAATGTATGTTGAAATATCACAAGATAAAATTGTTCATTATTCTCTAAATACAACAATAATTGTAAAATAGTCTAATACATAGAACTTTACTTACGAATTTTATAGGAGAAATCTTTCCAGTTCCTGCTAGGCTTGACATTTAGGAAAGCTCGGACTAACTTCTGTTCTTTTTATGTGGTGTCCTGTTGCATTTGTATTTATACTGGTTTATTGTTGGACAGTACGACAATAATCATGGACGTGTCTTCTGCGCAGTAGAAACACTTCAGCTTATTTTACAGCCGCAGTTCATTTTCACAGTTTGTACAGATATGTCTGTCATTTGTAAGTGCAGCTGAGTCATCATGGTTACTATCCATATGTTGTATTGGAGTCTCATAAGGACTTCTGAGATCACAACTTTGTGTTAATAGAGGATTGCAGCCACCACCTCATGGTTTATCCTGACTTGTCCTCTATTAGAACTCATAGTGTAAAAAAACTAGACTTATAATAAGGTATATGTTTTCTAAAATTACATTACCAAATATATATGAGTATAATATATATACTCTAATATATTACACATAAATCTTACTATATATATATAATAATATATATAGTATATATCTATATATTATATATATATATATTATACTTATTATATATATAATATATTATATATATAATCATTTAAAGGCTTTTAACATTTAAGTTGTAGAAATTATTGATATTATTTCAAAAATATTAATTCTTTACATAAAACCCTTTTTTTAAGCCTAAAAATCGGGTATATCCAATCAAAATAAGCAGACTTTTTATTTGTATATGGAAAAAAGAAAATTACTGGGGATTTGAGTGGTACATGGGGGGGGAAAATATACAACGTGAGGGGAATTTTTTTTTATCCTTTAGTTGTATTTGAAAAATTCATGTAGAGATTTTTTCTATGCATGCCCTGGTTAGGGAATCTATTAATTCCCTTTAGAAATGCATTTTGAATTTGAATTCTGCATAGTAGAACCAGTATCAGTCTTTTGAAAGAAGTGAGTAAATCTGCGGAACCCCCCAAATGGGCCAGGGCTTTTCGCAAGCCCCTACTCAAATTGAACCTAATATTCTAGAGACCGGAGTTGAGATTTTGTGCGCAAAATGAGTTTGGTATACCAAATTTCATTATAATAGGAGGGGGTCGGGTGCAACTCACCACCTAATTTGTCAGAGAAATGACCATATACTATACCGTATATATATATTTGTATTATTATAATATTATAATTATATAGTATACTATTATATATTAATATAGATATAATTATATATATATATATATTATATATATATATATATTATAATACTATATATAAAATATATATATATATATATTATAATATATATACTATTATAAATATATATATATTCAATAACAACTTTTTATTCTTGAAATTCATTTGTTTCCAAAAGTTTCTTGGGAAATTTACATGATTTAATTTGACATTAATTAAAAGATAATTAGTTTATACAATAATTATTATATAAATTATTTGCAAACTATTTGATTAATATAATTGTTTTTAGACTGTATACAGCATTTTGACTTACATCTCTAATTTTAGCTGAGGCCCCGACGCCCGGCTAAAATTAAAGCAACCCGGCCCGCAAAAGATTCCCGCCCACGGGTCAGGCTCAATAGTAAGCGAGGTACTCTTCCAATGACATTGTGTATCATTTTGACAACAACAAAAAATAAAAACTTCCTTATATTTATTATATTAATCGTGAGATTAGTAGTATTATAAAACCAATAGATAAAGCTTTATAATGAATATAAAAATTAATAACTTTTTCATACAAAGTTTGCAAATTTTAACTAAAATTAAATAAATAAATAAGTATCAGAGAGAATATTCAGCTAAAACAAATAAGGTAATATTACAACACCATTTAAATTATTCATGATTATAAATTTTATATAATAAAATAACTAATGATAACAGATCATAGAGAGAAATACAAAATAATTCATACCTATTCATACACCCAGAAATAAGACTCAACAATTCCCCATAATAATCAAATTAATGGCAATTTCTTCAAATTATTATTCAAAGAAATTACTAAAAATAAATTAGATAAAAATTTTTAAATAATAATTTCCGTCAATGGAAAAATAATAACATTAGGAAGGTATATAAATATGAGAAAAACAATTTACATATAGATAGTAACTTGAAAACATTCAAGTTTTCAAATGACCAATCACAAAAAAAAAAAAAAAAAAAAAGTTCAAATTTTGATCTTTCGATTGAATTCAAAAAGTTTATATATAATATAATAATAAATATATAATATATATATAATATATATTAATCACAAATATAGATAGATATATCATAAATATAAATTATATAAATTATAATAAAATTATATATATACATATTTATATAATATAAGAAGATAATATAGATAAACATACAAATATACCGTACACTCATAAATTATATATATTATTTTACAGATTTATATAATAATATAGATAATAATTTAATAGTTGCTTAGGACTCACTAAAAGATTAAAGTTCATTGATAATCTGAGAGAATTCATAATGAATCCCTCTATTTCTATATATATATATACCGTATATATATATATATTTTTTACAGATCATGTATATTAGTAATTTTATCACTTTTTATTTTATTTGATTAAGATTTTGATATTGGGATTCAGTATGAGTGTCTGTTCCCTAGATATTAAGCAGGAATATATTGTGAAGAATGAACCCACTGATGTTGAATGGGAAACATTAAGTGAAGGACACCAGAAAGTAATTATGTTATTTATTTTTTAAATTTTATCAAAAAGTCAGCTTTTCTTGAATCAAATGAATTTGCTTGATAACCTTGATGAGAGAGTGTGTTATTGTGTTAGATATTAACACATGTTTGTAATATATACAAGGATAATATATTGTGCTATGCCTATATCTGTTGCTCTACTTCATGTTTCATTCTTTTTTTTTTTTATACTACTACCATTACTGCTATGTAGTGAAATTACTTGCTGTTGGTTTATTTGAGATCTGTATTTTCCATCAAAGGGGAAATGTGATCTCGTCTCAGTTATGCTTATTTGGGCTTTTTCGCATTTTATTCTTACTCTATTATTCTATGTATGAAATTAAAAATTTAAGATGTTTAGAACCAGCAATAGATAATAATAGTAAAAAAACATTTTTTTTTTATCTTATAAATATACTTTTTATTTAAATTGTTTATATATATTTTCTCCTAAGTTTAACAAGGTTTCATTTTAAATAGGGAACTAGGTATTGATACCTCTTTTTGTATGAGGAGTTTAATATAATTATTATTATTTTTTATTATCATTATTAGGTTATATTATCATTATTATTTACAAAGATTTACAAATTTAGGACTAAGATTGATGACCCAAGTTACTGGTGAAAAATAAAAATTTGAATTCATGGAAACAACCTTTTAGCATTTGAGGAAGTGGGAGGTGAATTCACTAATCCTTAGAAATATCATTAAGGAATTGTAAGGTGGTTTTAAATGTCGTGTAACTATTGACAGTGTATTGAAAAGGGAAGAGACGATGCAATTGACTTCGCAAATGTTAAACCAACAACCAAAATTATTCATTAGATTCAAATAAAAAAAAACTAATAATCCAATTTTACTGTGAATTTATAATGAGAATAACTTGGTATATTTCAAAAAGAAAGGAAAACAATCTTTGCTATTTGCTATCATTCACATTTCATAGGCCTATTACATTTGTCATACTATGGTTTTCATAGTATGACAAATGTAATATGATATTTGAATGATAGCATATAGCAAAGATTGTTTTCCTTTCTTTTTGAAATATACCAAGTTATTCTCATTATAAATTCACAGTAAAATTGGATTATTTTGTTTTTTTTTATTTGAATCTAATGAATAATTTTGGTTGTTGGTTCAACATTTGAGAAGTCAATTGCATCGTCTCTCCCCATTTCAATACATTGCCAATATAGTTGCATGACATTTTCTTTCTTTAATTTACTTACCAGTATATTTATAAAAAGGTATATTCATGTCCTTCATATTAAAAGAAATCTATACTTATCAGTTGGGTAGGTATTAGTGTTTTGTCTAGTAAATCAGTAAATATAAAAAGGGTCTGTAAAGTTAATTATTAGTTGATAAAGTTAGTCGAATGCATGAAATTTGTGTGGTTAATTAAATTTGAATATTAATTATGTAATGTACTTCCCATGAATGGACCTTTATCATTCTCTCCACTATTCTTATCTAATCCAGTATTATAAGAACAGTTAGCTTATGTATGCACCCTATTTATCGCAACTTTGCTACTTCCACAAATCTTCCTCTAATTTACTTGTCAACAATGCAATCACAAGTCAAGTATTCTTACCCCATAGATTTGAATGTTTAATAGTTAAGAACGCCTTTGTTTTCATTTTTTTCCTTCCAATTTACCCTAATATTATTCTTTCCCAATATTTTGTATTATTCTTTAATATCTCATTAATTATTTTATTCCCAGTGTAATAATCATTTAATCAACTTTGCATGCAAAATTTTTATTAGAAAAAGTATGCGGCCAGATATTGCTGGATGAAAGAAAACAAAATCATTATTCTACATAGGAAACACAAATTAAATTCGTGAGATGAGTACATATACTGTATACGTTTTATAAATTTCAAATCATCCTATCCTTTCTTTTAATGCTCTTACAGTTTTTCCATTCATTCTCTTATCGCTTTTCAAATCAGAAAATCTTCAATCATCAATTTGTTCTAGATATGAATGAGATGGTAGATGCGTATCCATGTTACTAGCAGTGAGGGAGTGTGATTATGCTTCAACTTACATTATTGTAAAATAGTCTCTATTTTAGCTCAATCCAGCATGTATGTTTTCTTCAGAGTTTCTCCGAGGTTTTGGATGAAGATCAAATTGTGAAGGAAAAAGGATTAAATTATGTTATCAAAGATGAAATCGTATTAGACAGTGATTTATTTCAGAAGGATGGAAATATTCAAAGTCCAGTACAGGAGTGTGAGAATATTCAATGTACTGTGCAGGAGGATGGGAATATTCAGAGTTTAAAAGTAAGTTTAAAATTTCTATCCCTTTTCAAAATGATAATAATAATAATAATAATAATAATAATAATAATAATAATAATAATAATAATAATAATAATAATAATAATAATAATAATAATAATAATAATAATAATAATAATAAAAATAATAATAATATAATTATCCCTGAAAGGGGGTATTGCAACTTGGAACACATCATAGTGATAAGAACCAAAACTAAGTAGATTTGTGCATCCCCTGGCCCTAGTGGATTTTTGGCTTTTTGGCTTTTTGGCTATGGTTAATTGGCTATTTGACCCTTATATGAAAAATTATAAGGGTCAAATAACCAATTAACCATAGACAAAAAGGTATGGCTTTTTGCCAACCCTGGCACTTACTGCGTCGTCATATATGTAATCTTTTATTCTTCTTCCTTCCCTCATTTTTCAAATTAATTATCTATATCTTTCAAATCTCTCTCTCTCTCTTCACCACAGTTTCTGGTTATTGTGGTAGCTGGGTCCCGATACTACTTATTTATACCCTAGAACTTCTCATGCATGCCTCAGATTCTTGGTGCATGTTTGAGCACCCTATCCCCAGTTGTGGGGAAGCAAGGTACAGGTGATGGATGGATGAATGGGATACTAATAATTATAATAATAATAAAATAATTATAATAATAATAAAATAATTATTATTATTATTATTATTATTATTATTATTATTATTTTTATAATTAATAGTAGTAGTAATAGTAGTAGTGCAAAAGAAGTATGTGGATGTGCTAAAGTAGGAAGTAAGAATGTTAACAGTGAGTGTTGGGATGAAGAGGTTATGCAAGCGGTTAAAAGTAAAAAAGAAGCATGGTTGAATGTACTAAACGTCAATGATGAAGTTTCAAAAGAAAGATGTTTGGAATTATTTAAGAAGGGAAAAAGAAATTCTAAAAGGTGCAAATGTAGGAGGAAAAAAGAGATTAATGAACAGTTTGGAAGGAGGATGAATGGGGACTTGCAAAGGAATAGGAAGCGTGAAAGGTTAAGAATGAGAATAATAGGAATCTGCTTAGAATAATGAATAGGAATGGTACTTTCGTAACTGATGAAATGGATGTGATGGGAGTGGTGAGGGAGCACTTCGAAAATCTTAATAACATTGGCAGTAATGAAGAGGTGATAGTGAATGTGTGTGGGTTTGATGGTGCAAAAAGGAATAGATATTTTGGGGATGAGGTCATTAGTAAGGAGGAGGTAATGGGTAGAGTGAGAAAGTTGAAGAATGGTAAATCTGCAGGTATAGATGAAATTACTGGTGAAATGATCAAGAACGGAGGCGAGATGGTGATTGATTGGATTTGGAAGTTGTGTAACAAAACGTTTATGGAGGGTATAGTTCCGAGGAATTGGAGGAGAGCAGTAATAGTACCCTTATAAAGGGTAAGGGAGATAAGGGGAACTGTAGGAATTATAGGGGAATTAGTTTATTAAGTGTTGTAGGGAAGATATATGCTGGTATTTTGGTCGAAAGAGTGTGTCAAGTGACTGAAGGACTGATTAGTGAAGAACAAGGTGCGTTTAGAAGTGGTAGAGGATGTGTGGATCAAATCTTTACATTGAAACAAATGATTGAGAAAATGAGGGAGAAGAAGAATATATTGTATTTATATTTTATGGATTTGCAATGGGTGTATGATAGGATTAATAGGGAAGCTCTATGGCAGGTGTTAGTGATATATGGTGTTGGTGGTAAGCTTCTGAATGGGATCTGAAGTATGTATGACGATAGTAGTGAAGCGTGTGTAAGAATAAATGAGAGCCAAAAGTGATTGGTTTAATATTACCGTAATAGCAGTGTGAGACATTGATGTGTTATGTCTCCTTGGTTATTCAATTTGTTTATGGGTGGGGTTATGAAAGAATTAGAGGTGGGGTGGCAGGGAAGGGTGTTAGAATGATGGAAATTGGAAGAGAGTGGAGGGTGCCCTTGCCCTACCTATTATATGTGGATGATTTGGTTTTGTGTAGCGAATCTGAAGAGAGTTTGAGAGGATTGGTAGAGGGATTTTGCAGGGTGTGTAAAAGGAGGGGTTTGAAAGTAAATGTAAATAAGAGTAAGGTTATGGTTGTGAGTGAGAATAGTCCTCGGTGTGAAGTTATGTTAGATGGTCAGCAGCTGTAACAAGTGTCTGAGTTTAAATATTTAGTATATATGTTGGATGAAAAAGGAACGGGAGATGCAGAGTGTAGTAGGAAATTTGTGAATGGCAGGAAGGTGACTGGTGCAATTAAATCTTTTTTGGATGGGAAGGGACTAAGTTCGCTAGGGTCTTACATGAGGGTATGTTGTTACCTGTGTTAATATATAGTAGTGAGACTATACTGTGGAATAAAAAGTATAGATCAAAAGTTCAATGTGTTCAGATGGAAAATCTTAGGGGCGTGTTAGGTGTGAGAAGAATTGATAAAATTAGAGAGTTGTGTGGTGGAAGAAAGGGGTAAATGCACTAAAATTGGAACAGCATTCCAGCAATGTATTCCTTTTCGCTGTAGCTATTGTAGTTTTTGAGAAATGAGTTGTGGCTTTAAACCAAATTTCACCTATATATATATATATATATATATATATATATATATATATATATATATATATATATATATATATATATATATATATATATATATATATATATATATATATATATTGATTGATTATTATGTACACATGTAGATGATAAGAGAATAATAAAAAAATAAAAACTTTCATACTCTCTCTCTGTATATATATATATATATATATATATATATATATATATATATATATATATGTATATATATATATATATATATATATATATATATATATATATATATAATAATCTAAATCTTCATGATTCATGGCTAGTAAACTGCAAGAACAAACTAATACTTATTTTTCTAATGTAAATTACTGAATTTTTATATAAGTAATATATATATATATATATATATATATATATATATATATATATATATATATATATATATATATATATATATATATATATATATAACTATATATATATAAAAGCTTTATTTGGAAAATTTTCGGCGGACGCCCTTAGGCACGGAGCAGTTCACCTGGCCTCCCAATTTCAGTTTTCATCGAAAGAAAAATGAAATTTAGCCATATCTTTTTTCCAGTTTACAAATCGCTCTAAAATTGTTGCGAATTTCATGTTTACAAAATTTCACATCTTTATTTTATAAGTTTTTGTATGTGACCATATTTTTTTATTTCGAGAAAAATAATGGGTTTACAAAAAAAAAGTTACAAACAAAAAAATCTGCCTTTACATAAAATAATTGTTCCAAAAATTTGAAATTGATTGGATAAACTGGAAAAAAAGATGTGACTAGATTACATTTTCTCTCAATGAGTTGTAGAAAAAGCAAACAATATTATGATGAACGGTTCGTGCCTCAAACAATTGTCAGATATAAAAGTTGTAGCGCATCTGAAATGCTTTTTAAAAAATCTTCAATCAATAAAATCGGTTGATTATTAACAAATATATGCCTAAAACTTTAATTACATAAAAAAATTGCCTAAACCCAGTTCACAGTTACTTGCTTCATACAAAAAGAATGATTTTTATTTCATTGCAACAAATTAATTTATAATGAAACATATCAAATTAAAGGTCTAGGTCCAGTGGTTCTGAAAATCTAAAAATAAAGCTAATCCGTTATATATGAAAAAAGTTTTTAAAGGAAAACCTAAAAAAAGTAGGCCACACTACTTCTATGAAAATCTTTTAATAGGCTTTGACAAATACGTTCAATATTGGTTGTTTGGTTCGCCCAAATCTAAGGATTAATTTAAGACCAAAATTAAAGCAATTGGTCATTTACAAAGGAAAAAATAACAAAAACTGATTTTGGTTCACAGGGCCTACTTATAACTTTTTTTGGTCGGTTCAGAAAAACATCAATAAATTCTATACTGCTTTGAATTTTCAATTTTCGATTTCAGTATGTTGTTCCTCTTGCGCTAACGATTAAAACTATATATAATTGAATAAAATCTGTAAAGTATGAGAGAAATTATAAAGAACTGAAAAATTAAGATCAAAAAGAATTTTGATTCCAATCCTCAGTAGCTTATGCGTATATAGCATCTTTACTGCATTTTTTGGGGAAGCGTTAATTAAACTTTTAAAAATATTATTTTTAAATAGTAATTTTTATTTTCTTAAACTTTGTGAATATATCTCTATATGTATGGAAAATTTGAATAAAAATTATATCCTTCATATTTTTATGACATTTTATTTTGGTAAGCCAGTTATGAAAAGGTGAATGCCGGTAATATTCAATATTTTTAAAATTCTTTATTTAATATGCGTTTTTTTGGCATTTTTCATTAATTTAATGATTTTTATACTAAAATAGTTCATCACCATACCAATACAAATGTATTAAGTGCTATAATAATATTTTCATCGCGTCTCCAAATCATCCATCCATTCAAGTTATGATAATAATAATAATAATAATAATAATAATAATAATAATAATAATAATAATAATAATAAATACAATTTATATATATATATATATATATATATATATATATTTTTAATACAATTATATGTATATATATATATATCTATATATATATATATTTACAAGCATTTTCATTTATATATACGTACATATATACTTGTATATACATACATATATACTTTATATATATATATATACAGTATATATATATATATAAGGTATTTTTAATACAATTGTAATTGTAAAATACAATTGTTTTTTTTATATAAAAAAGGTATTGTAATTTCCTTTGATTGTTAATTTTATTATGTCAACTAAGTTAACAATTTCTTTTAATAAATCTAATATATATATATATATATATATATATATATATATATATATATATATATATATATATATATATATATATATATATATATATATATATATATATATATATATATATATATATATATATATATACTCTATATATATAACTCTTTCTCTCTTTCATTATATATATAACAATATATATATATATAATATATATATATATATATATATATATATATATATATATATATATATATATATATATATATACTATATATGGTCAACCTCTCAGAGTACACAATCCATATCTCAAGGAACTTCAGCAGCCACCAGAAGGAGAACATTGGTGGAATGCTGGTCCAATTTTAGTGCGGAAAAAAAAATCTCAAAAACTACAATAGCTACAGCGAAAAAGAATACATTTTTGGAATCCTGGTAAAATTTTAGTTAGGAAAATGTAAAAAAAAAAAAAAAAAAATTATTGTTAATAATTATAGTAATATGATTAGAGAGCCTATTTAGAGACCTTTTATTGGTTACTCGTTAAAATAAATAGACTTTCTATTAAATTTTGCTTTTTTTTAAAGAATACTTTAGGGTAAACCGCACCGATGGCAGGAGTCGGGGTCTGTCGACCTTCCGAGGGGAACTACGGGGTAGGACTAATTCCCCCTCACGGAGGGTCTCCCGGAACCCTCTTTGATGTTGATTGTCGCGGGGGTTCCTCCGCCCCTCCCCTACGGGGTATGGAAAACGTCCCCCCCTGTGTTCCCCGTCGGCTCGAGCCCCCTACATTGCCGTGTAATACCTTTACAAATAATATATATATATATATATATATATATATATATATATATATATATATATATATATATATATATATATATATATATATATATATATATATATATATATATATATATATATATATATATATATATATATATATATATATATATATACTATGTAACAACCCCAAAAATAGCCAATTTTTATGTTTATTTTTTTTTTTTTTTACATTCCTAACTAAAATTTTACAAATTCTAAAATTGTTTTTCTTTAACCGTGACACAATTTTTTTCCAGATATGATTTTTTTTTTTTTTAGTTTCCTCGGTAAATTTTAGATTTTAACAATGTATTCCTTTTCCCTGTAGCTGTTGTAGTTTTTTTGATATATGGATTGTGGCTCTTTTAGAGGCTGGCTATATATATATATATATATATATATATATATATATATATATATATATATATATATATATATATATATATATATATATACTCTTACTATATATATATATATGGACAAACTTTGAAAGTTACTTAACGCCCACAGACGGGAGCTCGGATCAAAAAAATTTCACAGGTAGCATCTATGATACATAAATGGATGAGCTATTGTGGAATTGAATTTTTTTTTTTTATTTTTTACCTGTTCTAGGGGCGAAATTAGGTTAGGATTAAGTTAGATCAGGTTAGGTTTAGGTCAGGTCAGGTCAGGAAAAAAAAATTCATATTTTGACCCTAAAACATCTATTTATGTATCATAGAGGCTACCTGTGAAATTTATATTATATATATATATATATATATATATATATATATATATATATATATATATATAGCTGCCAATAACTTCTATATATATATATATATATACCTCACCCATATATATATATATATATATATATATATATATATTACTTTTGAAATTGAAGCGTAGTTTTTTGTATTTCTTGAAGTGAATTTACAGAGGAAATAAAGCACAGAGAGTAAAGTAGAAAATCTTCCCATATAAACTTAAAACATATCTAATTTCAGATTAAATATTAAAAATTTAATTAATGTTTTATTATTAACATCAAAACTATTGTCCTGTATTACATAGGATACTTTCATTACTTTTTTATAAATATCTAATTTGAAAAGTAAAATACGGTAATAGGTATATTTCATGAAAATTGTTCTTCCCCTATATAGGCCTCTTCTTCTCTTGTATGATCATCTGACCTCCTTCCCTCCTCCCCCTTCTCCTGACTCCTGAGTCAGACGAAATGTCCCCATCATCCAAGCGCGCCGGAAAAATACACACATTTTGCTTAAATGTTATTTTATGAAAAAAGAAAACTGCTCAAAATTTCTAAAGTAAAAAAAAATATCGTTTATTCGATACTGAGAAAAAAATATCGATATATCGGTTGAAAAAATATCATCGATATTTTTTCGATACTATCGAAAAAAAATATCAATATCGATATATATCGGTCCTCTTGCGGCATCCCTACTATGGGGCCAAATATTACTGGCTGAAAGAAAATAAAATCATTATTTTACATAGGAAAGACTTCAATTAAATTAGTGATGAGTACATATACCGTAGCTATACATTCTATAAATTTCAAATCATCCTTTCTGATTAAAGCAAAATAATATATATATTACCTTTCAAATTTCTTTCTTTTTCTCTTTTCTTCCTTTCTTTAAATAAATGTCATCATTTTTTGTTTGTCAATTTTTTTACTTGTTATCTTCTTTGTTGATTTACTTATTATTCTTTGTTCTTTATTATATACATAATATATTAATATTTCTTATTTTCTTTATATTTCTTGTTTTCTATTTTTTTCTTTTTTATCTATATTTTATTCTCTACTACTTATATTTTTTTATTCTTTTTATAATTTATTGTTTTAACTTTATTTTTTTAATACTATATATCTTTAAATATTCAATAATAAAAAAAAATTATCTACAAATATTTTTATATACTATCTTCCTGAAAAAGATATGAAATAATTAATAAATTTATCACTTTCTTTTAATGCTCTTACAGTTTTTCCATTCATTCTCTTATCGCTTTTCAAATCTAAAAATCTTCAATCATCAATTTGTTCAGATGTGAATGAGGTGGTAGATGCGCATCCATGTTGCTAGCAGTGAGGGAGTGTTATTATGCTTCAACTTATATCATTGTAAAAGTGTCTCTATTTTAGCTCAATCCAACGTGTATGTTTTCTTCAGAGTTTCTCCGAAGTTTTGGATGATGATCAACTTGTGAAGGAGAAAGGATTAAAGGATGTTATCAAAGAAGAAATCGTATTAGACAGTGATTTATTTCACGAGGATGGAAATATTCAAAGTACAGTACAGGAGGGTGAGAATATTCAAAGTACAGTGCAAGAGGATGGGAATATTCAGAGTTTAAAAGTAAGTTTAAAATTTCTATCCTTTTTCAAAAGCACACTAATAATAATAATAATAATAATAATAATAATAATAATAATAATAATAATAATAATAATAATAATAATAATAATAATAATAATAATAATCCTGCTCCTCCTTCTCCTCTTCCCATATTAGAGGCGAGGTGCACAACATACAGTAGATTCAGAAAAGTAGAAGAACATGGCATAAGTAGAAAAGTAATAGAAGAACATTACTCCTCCATACCCCGAAGTGAGAGCTCCTAGCAGTATAAAAAATATATACTTTAGGACTCTCCCTGTGGTTTTTCATTTTAATGTAGGGTTCATCCCTTGGACGAGGCGTCCCACAACCATACCCCTTTTATGCACCTTTCTTCTCGCCTCCACCAAACTCATATTGCTCTCCTTCAGTCATTCCTTTACTAACTCGATCCCCTTTTTCTTCTGTCTCCCATCCGGATGATTCTCAGCACACTCACCACTATACATCCGCTTAACCAACCAACTATCATCCATCCTTTCCATATGTCTAAACCATCTTAATACACATGTTTATTTTCTCATTTACACCCTTCTTCACATCACACAGCTCCCTAACACTTTCATTCCTCATTTTATCTATTCTTCTCACACCTAACACCCACTAAGATTGTCCATCTTAACAGATTGACCCTTAGATTTATACCTCTTATTCCAAACCATAATTTCACTACTATACATTAACACAGGTAACAACATACCCTCATGTTAAACCCTAGCGCGTTCAAGGAGCTTGATCCCTTTAATATTGCGAAAAATCTATTACTGGCCACTTTCCCTACTACTCTTTTAAATTGGAAAGTATTCATACAATGTATATAAAAAAAGTTAAACCCCAGATACTTGTTCTAAATGCTCTCACCATTCAGCATGACTTCACACTTCCGACTCTCCTCCACTATCACACTACTCTTATCCACATTTACTTTCAAAACCTACTCCTTTAACACACCCTGCCAAACCCCTCTACCAATCTTCTCAAACTCTTCAGATTCGCCACACAAAACCAAATCATCTGCGTACAATAATAAACAGAGCACCTCCAATCTCTTTTATTCTACATCAGTCTAACACCTTTCCCTACCATCCCTACCTCTAATTTTTCACCCTCAATCATATCACAAATTAAATAGCAGGAGACATAACACATCCCTGTCTCACTCCCACTAATAATAATAAATAATCACTTTCAGCTCATTTTATTATGTTACACAAATAAACCGTGTCCACAGTTCCAACTTGTGGTTTCAGTCAGAAGCTTACCATCAACAGTATATATAACTGTAGCATCCCAAAGCATAATTATTCGTAAAAATTAAAATTTATGTTCATACTTATGCCAAGATTTGCGTAAAAATTTTGACATAGGTACAAACAAAGTATAAAGGCGGTCCTGCCTTGTTAAGCATTCTCTCTCACTCTCTTCTCATACTCTTTCGGACTCACTGCCAACTTGCTTGCTCCTAAGAAATCGAATTACAGGAAAATGCAACTTTCAAGCAAGGTGTAAAATTCGGGAAAAGTCCGCAACAGCAGAATCGACTCATCTCAATTTTCATGCATTTCAAAAGAATAATTTGGCAAATGAGGTAACGCAGGAAATCTGACTGCTCATCGAAATTTTAGAAGATAAGGAGGAATCTCCAAATATTAAATATTGTATAGTTAATATTGTTTCTATAGTTCCTTTTGTATTTCAAAATTTGAACTTACCCATATTTAACTTAGTGGGCAACATTACACACCAAAATCTATAATGGCCATCCCCTATAGTCAGAGGTATAACACCAACTTGTGTAATGTCTTAATATTTTCTTCTAATGACTTTCTTTAAAATAATTTTTTTGATACTTTGGTATCACTTTACTTATTATATACAATGTTTTCCTATATGTTAATTATCATTAATGATGTGTATGCAAAATATTTAAAAAAAGAAGAAAAAAATGCTATACTTGTTATTGTAATTTTTGCGCTGATCTGATCATTTTTGCTAAGTATTCTTTATGTTTCCCTTTTCTTTTGTCTCCTTTATCCACTTCTTTTCAAACCGAAAATTAAAAGTTTGATTCTCCATCACTCATCTTTTCCTTCAATTATAATTCTTCTTCTCTCATTACCCAAGTTAGTCGTAAATACGTTGTTATGACTATTGTAAGTCAAAATGAATGGTTTTGATGTAGATAATTTTCGTTACAATATTAATACTAAAGCCTTTACTGATGCCTATAAATAATTCATAATTTTTTTAAAGCTTTTTATTCAGGATCTTCAACTATAAGTTTTCTGATTCTTTTGCCTTTGTAGAGAAGTTCTGCCTCCAATTTGAGCAGCATTAGAATTCTTTTGACTTAACCTCCTTTTAAATACTGGAAATAACAAAATTTTTTAAAATGGGCTATCCTCGATTATGATTCCTTATTCCATTAATATCATTATTTAAATATTTTG
Source organism: Trachelipus rathkii (assembly GCA_015478945.1). Taxonomy (NCBI): domain Eukaryota; kingdom Metazoa; phylum Arthropoda; class Malacostraca; order Isopoda; family Trachelipodidae; genus Trachelipus; species Trachelipus rathkii. The sequence continues at coordinate 71,510 of JABUQX010020690.1, forward strand.
AATTATCATTTTCTATATCTCTCCACATAAAAAAGTAAATCAAAATATCTTTTGTCAGAAGAATCATACATTGTTTAGCATCTATTAAAATATTGGCCTAATCTACTTTTAACTTTTAAGGGGTGGCGCCTATTTTTGCTTCATGCTGAGCCCAATTTTCACCCCCCCTTAAAATGGACATAAAATTCGACATTTTCAGCCGATTTTGACTATATAAACACCAAACTGTAGCTTTTTTGGACCTCTAAAACGTCGTATTCCAGTGTTTTTCTGTGTATGTAGTCATTGTTTTGGTATTTTCAATTTTTGAAAATCTAGGTTTTTGACATTTGTCGAAACTCCCTACAACTTTTTTTCAAATGACTTCAAACTTAAAAAAAACAAAGATTGGACTATTATCTGTATCTAAAAAGTGTAGCAGGGGAATTTTGATATTTGACCTCATATCTGAGCATCGGTCGATTTTCAAAACCTACTATTTTTGGGTTTTGAAATTGAAAAATTGGAATATTTTTTTTTCTGTTTATCCGATCCGCATGAAATTTTCAGGACATTTGTAGTCGGGGGAGATGCACATTTCTTACTTAGATAATTTCTTTGTATTTGCAGTAGTTTGGGATTTTTTCTTGGAACAAATTTTCAAAAAAATTTTTGGAAAATTTTAAAATTTTCTTTGGGTATATAAAAAAATTATTTAAGTAAAAATGTGCATCCCCTAATATACAAGCCCTGAAAATTTGAATAAGATAGTAAAAAAATTATCATAATATTTCACTTTTGGAGCGATTAAATTTTTGAAAAGTGAAATATTGGAATGTTTTTCCTACTTATCTGATCAACATCAAATTTTAAGGGCTTGTATAGTTGGGCGAGATACACCTTTACTTAGATAATTTTTTTGTATGCTTCAAAGAAAATTTATAAAATTTTGAGAAAATTTGTTCCAGAAAAATCCCAAAATGCATATACAAGAGTATCTAAGTAAGTACTCCATTCTCATGCCAGTATAAACTAGAAAAAAAAAATATTATTTTCAATTCAAGCAAAAAAGTATGTTTGAAGTGCTAACATGGAGATGAATATCAAAAGATTACACCTTGCTGGGATAATGGTCCAATCTTGTATTTTCGGGTTTGAATCATTCAAAAACGTTTAGGAAGAGTTCGGCAAATAAAGCTGGGTGATGTGAAACAATGACTTCATGCACAAAAAAACGCTGAATACGACTGAAAAACTACGGTTGTGTTTATGGTCAAAATCGACTTCATTTATGTCCATTTATGGGGGTGTGAAAATTGGGCTCAGCCCGAAAAAAATTGGACCCTCCCCTTTTTTTAAGGTTTATTTTTTTCATTACCTTGTTAATGCATCTAAATTTTTACATACCTATTTCTTTTTAAATAGAATTGCAAACCTGTGGCAAAATGCAAGAGGAAAAATAGTCCTAAGAAGCGTAAACCGAGCATCAAGAAAGAAAAACCAGTAAAGAAGATAAAACCAAAGGTGGTGAAGAAGATCAAAGAAGAACTGGTAAATAAGAAAGTACCTAAAGTTGAGAAGGAATCGAAAAAAGAAGAGGAAGAGGAAGAGAGTGTTTCTGTAAATGGAATTTCCGATTCATTTCACTGTTCGGATTGTAACATAAGCTTTAAGCGAAAATCTTATTTACAAATGCATCTGACGAGACATAAAACCCCAAAAGTGTTTCAGTGTACCGAATGTTCTTTTCAAAGCCAGTATAAAACTAGTTTAAACCAACATATGTGGTCCCACTCCAATTTGAAATTATTTAAGTGTCTAGAATGCCCTTATGAAGCTAAGACAAAACTATATTTAATTCTTCATATGCGTACTCATTCCGAGGCAAAAATTTACAAATGTTCCGAGTGTACTTATGAGTGCAATCAGGGAACAAGTAATGAGATACATATTGGAACATTATAATATTAAACGGTTTCCATTGGTGCGGATTGTGACTATACAAACTAACAGAAGGGAGACTTGATAGACATTCCGAAATACACTTAAATTAAATTTGGTTTCAGAAGAGGAAATAACTTCACAGTACATGTACAGGAAGATGAGAAATACTTCCAAGTACAGTACAGAGGATTGGAAATATTCAAATACAGTACAGTGGAAATGAGAATATTCCAAAGTTCAGTAACATGGAGGATGTTAAATAATTCAAGTTACAGTGGCCAGAAGATGGAATATCAAGTTTAGAAAGTAAGTTTAAAATTTCTATCCTTTAAAACTAATATAATAATAATAATATAATAATAATAATAATAATAATAATAATAATAATAATAATAAATAAAAATAAAAATAAAAATAAAAATAATAATAATAATAATAATAATAATATAATTATTCCTGCAGGGGGTATTGCAACTTGGGACACAGCATAGCAGGGGTAGCAAAAAGGCATGGATTTTTGGCTTATTGACTATGGTTAATTGGCTATTTGACCCTTATATAAAAAACTATAAGGGTCAATAGAAAATTAAATCCATGTCTTTTTGCCAACCCTGCCTGAGCATAGTGATAAGAACCAAATCTAAGCAGATTTGTGCACCCCATGGCCCTAGTAATAATATGTGCGTTGTCACATATGTAATCTTTTATTCTTCTTCCTTCCCTCATTTTTCAAATTAATTATCTATATCTTTCAATCCTCTCTCTCTCCACCACAGTTTCTGTCTATTGTGGTAGCTGGGTTTGGTTTTGGGTCCCGATACTACTTATTTATACCCTAGAACTTCTCACGCTTGCTTCATATTCTTGAGCACCCTATCCCCAGTTGTGGGGAAGCTAGGTACAGGTGATGGATGGATGAATGGGATAATAATAATGATAATAATAATAAAATTATTATTATTATTATTAGTGTCGCACCGATACCAAAATTTTAGTTCGATACCGATACCGATACAAGTACTCACAATTTTTTCAATGCCGATACCGATACCAATACCAAAAACTTTGCCGATACCCGATACCGATACTTTTATCCCTATAAATATGGCTTAATATATATACCATATATATATATATATATATATATATATATATATATTTTTATCTTTATATAGTTTTAAATATATATAATATATATATATATATATATATATATATATATATATATATATATATATATATATATATATATATATATATATATATATATATACCGTGTATATATATATATATATATATATATATATATATATATATATATATATATATATATATATATATATATATATATATATATATATTACTTCTCTCCCAGAAAGGATTTTCATCCTGTCAGTCGCGCGAGGGTCTTCCTCCAGACATCCCTTTCCTGGACCACTCCTCTTCTCTTCAACCATCTCATTGTCTGCAGCTGGCATCTTTTTAGAGAATCCTCCACCGATTCGGTCCATCTCTTCTTCGGTCTACCTCTCGGTCTTCTTCCCTCCGGTGTCCATTCCCATCTTCTTTTCGGCATCCTGTCCGGCTGCATCCTCTCCAGATGCCCCCACCATCTCAATCTTCCCACATCCATCTTCAGTATAATCTTCTTCACTCCTACAGTTTCTCTGGTTACTTCGTTCCTTATTCTGTCTCTTCTGCTTCTTCCAGTCATTGTTCTCAGAGCTCTCATTTCCGCCGCTTGTATTCTGCTCTCCTCTCTTCTCGTAGTAGTCCACGTTTCGGCTCCGTACAGCAGCGTCGGGGTCAGTATACTTTCGAAGATTACCTTTTTAACATCCATTCCAACGTTTCCGTCCTTCATCAATGGGTACAATGCTCTCATAGCTTGTCCATATTTTTCCATTCTTCTAGTAATCTCTCCTCCACATCCTCCCTCTCTGTTAAAACATCCACCTAGATAAACGCAGGAATCCACCGCCTTCACCTCCTCCCCTCCTACCATCATCCTCATGCCTTCGTCGTTTCCTCCCGTTACCATTAATATCTCTGTTTTATGTACATTCATCTTCATCCCTGCCTCCTCCAACTCCTCCGCAAACAGCCTCACCACCTCCCGTATTTTCTCATCCTCTTCACTCCAACATGCTAGATCGTCCGCATACGCCATTATATCCCCATCAAAGACTCCCAATCTCTCCTTCACTTTACTTATTACTACATCTAAATATAATATGAACAATATAGGCGATAATACACTCCCTTGTTTAACTCCTGTTTTTACTTCGAACCATATATCATTTTCACTCTCCGTTCTGATGTTACAACTACAATTTTCGTACATACTCATTATTGCTTTCTTCAATCTTCCACTCACTCCATAATTTTCTTCCATGACTCTCCATAGTCTCTCCCTCGGTATATATATATATATATATATATATATATATATATATATATATATATATATATATATATATATATATATATATATATATATATATATATATATATATATATATATATATATATATATATATATATATATATATATATATATATATATATATATAGCAAGCCGTTTTCGTTCGTTTGTCACTTACCAAAAAATGTGAGCATTCGATGTATTGTTCTCAATTACAACTACCGAAAATAGTAAGAAATGCTCTCCAAACGTAAGGAATTTCCTTAATTCTGTAAGGTTGCTATTTCCCGTGCTTGCCTAATTTAAGAACGTTCTTACGAAAAATGTAAACAAACAAGATGGCGGCGTGGTAGGCCCCGCCCCGTCTGAATTGATGAATGTTTCATTCAATAAAATCAGCTAGCTTTAAATCTAATTTCTTCCAAATGGATAAACTCTATCACAAATAGTTGATCAATTATTTGTAATATAAACCATTTTTTTTTTTTTTTATTTCTGTTTATTCCAAAACCACGTGCTCCATCACAACAGCTGATTCCAAATGTTTAAAACCAAAGTAAGCCTATCACGAAATCGCGGCCGTGAAATTCGTGCTAAAACTGGGTGAGCATTTCTTATCGAGCGTAAGCACAAATGACAAAAACGAAAACGGTCTAAATTAAAAGCAAAGAAAATACTAAAATTCATTCTATCGTAAACACTTCGTATTATTACAATTATGATTAAAGAAATTAGTCCCAAGTATTAGTGGGCTTGCTACTTCTATTTATCGCAAGCCCACTAATACTTTACTTGGGACTAATTTCTTTATTTCTATCTCTTTTAATCATAAAATTGCGGATCTAAGGTCCCGCATACACAAGCCTTTGTTATTTGTTCTGATTGGAAGTTTTTCCATGAAGAAATCGCCTTTCTTCGTAAATTTTCTAGCTTTAGCCTTTATCCCTCTAACCGTTTTGATAAACTTGTTTACTCAAGTTTCTGATACCACGGATCTGATCCAAACTCACTTGCATGATGTTCCTGTTCTATTTATACTGACATATTGACTCTCTAATGATCTACTTTGATTAGGAAACACTAAAGAAAATCCCAATAGTTCGAGACTTTTGATGACGATACCACTTGTATATTCTTTGATAGGAAGCATCCTACGAACTTGAGGTCACACATCGTTTACAAATATAAATGTGCCGAATGTAACGTCGACTATGTAGGTCAAACTTTCCTATAACTAAAGATGCGAGCCTCCAACGCATGGGCATTTCCTTTCGAACTAATCTCCCCATCTCTCAACCAGAGAATTTAGCTGTCAGAGATCACTATGACCTCAATAGGCACCCTATATCTCTTCAAAAATTCCCCATTCTTCAGAATGCTTCTACAGATGAAGAACCTAAAAATTTGGAATCTTTATATATAAAAACACTTAAACCTACACTTAACATCCATAAGACTTCTTTGGCACTCCTGATTGCCTGAACTAATTGCCTGAGTTTCGTGCAAAAACGAACACGATTTCTTACGATTTTTACTTTTGTTTTGCAAACAATTGGAATTAGCTGTTGTGATGGAACCCGTCGATTTCGGATAAACAGAAATAAAAAATAACATGGTTTATTTTACAAAAAATTGATCAACTATTGTGATGGAGTTTATCGATTTGGAAGAAATTAGATTTAAAGCCGATTTTATTGAATGAAATATTAATTAATTTTTTTTGTTTACACATTTTCGTAAGAACGTGTTAAATTCAGCAATCACAGGAAATAGCAACCTTATAGAATTAAGGAAATTCCTTACGTTTGGTAAGCATTTCTTTCGATTTTGCGCTAAGTTTAGCAAAAACGAACGCAAACTCGAGCATTTCTTACGATCGTAAACACAAATGCAAAACGAAAACGCCTACATTAGCATACAGTAGGTCAGATAGATAGGGAAATTATCAGACAAATTATATATATATATATATATATATATATATATATATATATATATATATATATATATATATATATATATATATATATATATATATATATATATATATATATATATATATATATATATATATATATTAAATGCAAAATTAAAAAAGAAGAAATTTGAAACTTTAATTTCTAGAAAGGGTGAAGCTACGCTTCTCGAAGTCGTCGCTCGAGTCATATGAAGATTTCTCTTCGTCTGATAGCAAGGGGCTGAAAACCCCCTTCTATCATATTTTTCTTTTCGTGAATGGTGTTGATAAGCTTAAAACCTTTCAACTATCAACACCACCCTGCAGCAATGCGGGACATGGTACGATATATATATATATATATATATATATATATATATATATATATATATATATATATATATATATATATATATATATATATATATATATATATATATATATATATATATATATATATATATATAAAGATGCTTTATTCATTGAGTTAATATTATTGGAACCTTTCAAATGAAAATGTTTATATAATAAACAAGCGCCATTTTTTTTTAAATTTTCAAGCGTTATGTTGGGTTCTTATTTTTGTGAATATGAATTTGAATTTGAAGGATTTATTCCAAATTTGTGAGAATGATTATACTGTTAGCATTGCTGCAAAAGAGGTGATGCAAGTGGTTAAAAGTAAAAAGAAGTATATTGAATGTACTAAAGTCAATGATGAAAGTTTCAAAGAAAAGAAGTTTAAATTCTATAAGGAGAAAAAGAAATACTTAAAAGGTGCATAATAGGTAGAGGAAAAAAGAGGTAAATAAACAGTTTGGAAGGAGGATGAATGGGGACTTACAGGGAATAGGAAGCGTGAAAGGTTAAGAATGAGAATAAGGGGAATCTGCTTAGAATAATGAATAGGTATGGTACTTTCTGTAACTGATGAGATGGGCAGGAACGTGGAGGAACACTTTGAAAATTTGAAGAAGAATGTATGTGGGTTTGATGGTGCAAGAAGGAATAGGTATTTTGGGAATGAGGTCATTAATAAGGAGGAGGTAATGGGTAGAGTGAGAAAGTTGAAGAATGGTAAATCTGCAGGTATAGATGAAATTACTGGTAAAATGATCAAGAACGGAGGCGAGATGGTGATTGATTGGGAAGTTAAACAAAACGTTATGGAGGGTATAGTTCTGAGGGATTGAAGGAGAGCATTACCTTATATAAGGGTAAGGGAGATAAGGGTAACTGTAGGAACTATAGGGGAATTAGTTTATTGAGTATTGTAGGGAAGATATATGCTGGCATTTTGGTCGAAAGAGTGCATCAAGTGACTGAAGGACTGATTGTGAAGAACAAGGTGTTTAGAAGTGGTAGAGGATGTGTGGATCAAATTCACATTGAAACAAATGATTGAGAAAAATGAGGGGAAGGAAAAATAAATTGTATTTAGGTTTTATGATTTGCAATGGGCGTAAGGATAGATTAATAAGAAAGCTCTATGGCAGGTGTTAGGGATATATAGTGCTGGTGGTAAACTTCTGAATGAGATCAGAAGTATGTATGTATGACAATAGTGAAGTGTGGAAGAATAAATAGAGTTGAAAGTGATTAGTTTAATATTAATAATAGTGGAGAGATATTGATGTTTTATGTCTTCTTGGTTATTCAGTTTGTTTGCTGATGGGGCTGAAAGAATTAGAGGTAGTAAGTAGGACAGGTTAAATGACAGAATGAAGAGAGTGGAGGGTGTCTACCTAATATATGGATGATTTGGTGTGGCGAATCTGAAGAGAGTGAGAGGATTGGTAGAAGATTTGGCAGGATGTAAAAGGAGGCCTTGGAAAGCAATTGTAAAGCAAGATTTAAGGTTAGTGGCTGTGAGGAGACAGTCCATGGTGAGTGTTTGTATTAGAAGGGTGAGGCTGGAATAAGATTCTGAGTTTAAATATTTAGGATAGTATATGTTAGATGAAAGAATGATGACAGAGTGTAGTAGGAAAGCAGAATAGCAGGAAGATGACTGGCAGCAATTAAATCGTTGGTGGATGTAAAGGACTGAGTCTTGAGTGCTAGGGTCTTACATGAGTTTATGTTGCTACCTGTGTAATGTACAGTAGTGAGATTATGGTCTGGAATAAGAAGTATAGATCTAAAGTATAATGTGTTCAGATGGAAAATCTTAGGGACGTGTTAGGTGGGAGAAGAATTGATAAAATTAGAGAGCTGTGTGGTGGAAGAAAGGGGTAAATGAGAGAATAAATGAAAGTATATTGAGATGGTTTGGTCATGTTTAAAGGATGGATGGTAGTCGGTTGGTTAAGAGGATGTATAGTGGTGAGTGTGCTGGCAATCGACCGGCTGGGAGACTGAAGTACGCGATTTAGCCGTAAAGGAATACCTATAGTTGGTAAAATGCGAGTTTGGCTGGAGGCGAGAAGAAAGGTGCATAATAGGAGTGAATGGAAGGGTTTTGTGAGGGGGTATGGTTGTGACCCACCTGGAACAATGGATGAACCCCACATTGACGAGATGCGATAGTGAGGGTCCGTCGCGGTCCCGTGAAGCTCTAGGGTGAATTTTTTGACAGCGACGAGTTCTCACCAAAAGGTATAAAGGCTGGGCTTTCTTTTCAACTTGTCATATTCTTTTACTACTTTTTTGTTTCTGGTGCATGTGCGCTTACTCCCAGTCTTGGGGAGACAAGCTGGATGATATATATATATATATATATATATATATATATATATATATATATATATATATATATATATATATATATATATATATATATATATATATATTATAAAGAGATATAGATATATATATATATATATATATATATATATATATATATATATATATATATATAGTGATGTACGCTGGGCAAATGCCCAGTGGGCAGGCATTTATAAAATGGGCATTTGTCCAGGCATTTGCCCATTTCATAAATGCCTGCCCAAAAACTGGGCATTTATAAAATTATCAGCAAAGGATTGATTAATTATTGACAGCATTTAAAAAAAAACATTCAAAAAATATTTTTTTATTTTTTTGCATATATATATATATATATATATATATATATATATATATATATATATATATATATATATATATATATATATATATATATATATATATATATATATATATATATATATATATATATATATATATATATATATATATATATATATATATATATATATATATATATATATATATATATATATATATATATATATATATATATATATATAAAACACAGTCGTCCCTCGTAGAACGCGGTCTTATAGAATGCTGGCTTGCTATAAAAAATTAAAATTCTGTAATACAAACATATGTTAAAAAGATAATAAAAATTAAAATTAAAATTGCAAAAATAAAATTAAAATTGTAATTCATTAGTCATACAGTTAAAATGAAAAGAAAACGAATAACTTTAGAGTCCACAAGGATCCTCTGCTGGCAATAGGCTTTTACTGTAACTCGTTGCACTCGCATTGATAGCGTTTGTATATGCTTCTCTCGCTGAAATATTAACAAATTTTATACAGTATGTACAGTATTTTATAAATATTTTTTATCATAGCTGAGAAACGAAACATACCACAACCAAATTCTAAAAAAAAGCATAGATTGGCATATCACTGGAAGAGGAAATAAAAATTTTAATTTAATTAGAGCTGGCTCTTCTATAACAACTGTTTCATGTAAATACGGGAGAAATGAATCGACAATTCGAACAATTAAAAACAAAGAAAAAGAATTAAGAACGCAGTCATACTAGGAAGATCTTTAAGTGCATCTAAAATGACAAGCCGTCTGCGAGATGATACGTTGGTTAAAACTGAACAGGCATTAAATATCTGGCTCGAAGACATGAATCGAAAACGAGTGCCTTGCGACGGAATAACGTTAAGAACAAAGGCCTCTACTCTATATGATAAGTTTAAAAATCGAAATGACAAAGTATAAATTTAGCCAGGGTTGGCTTGATAATTTCAAAAAGCGTTTTTGCTTTAAAAAATATTCGTACGACAGGAGAATCGACGTCCGCAGATAATGAAGCAGCAAGAACTTTTCCAGATGAATTTATGAAAATAAATGAAGATAAAGGGTAACTGCCTGAACAAGTTTTCAATGCTGATGAAACTGGGCTTCTCTGGAAAAAAAATGCCAGATCGCACATACATTTCTAAAAATGAAAAGCGAGGCCCAGGCTTCAAAGCAGCAAAGGATCGTGTGACAATATTATTTTGCTGCAATGCAGCTGGCCACTTAATAAAGCCTGGCTTCCTTCATAAGTCAGCAAACCTACTTTGTATGATAGGAAAAAACAAAAATCTATTGCCAGTCTTCTGGCAGTCCAATAAAAAGGCTTGGGTCACAGTTGATTTATTTAAAGACTGGTTTCATAAGTGTTTTGTTTCAGAAGTCAAGAGTTACCTTGAAAATAAAGGAATGCCATTTAAAGGGTTGTTAATACTTGACAATGATGGCGGTCATCCAGAAGGGCTTAAAACTGCCAATGAGAATGTCGAAGTTGTATTTGTTCCAGCCAATACTTCAATTCTTCAACCTTTAGATCAAGGAGTGAATCGATGTTTCAAAGCTAATTACATAAAGATAACATTCACACGGATTTGTAATTTTCTTGATGAGGATTCGAATGCAAACGTCATGAACTGGAGG
>JABUQX010020690.1:85000-96550 GCA_015478945.1 Trachelipus rathkii
ATATATATATATATATATATATATAAATAACTGTATATATATATATATATATATATATATATATATATATATATATATATATATATATATATATATATATATATATATATATATATATATATAGATATTTATATATATATATATATATATATATATATATATATATATATATATATATATATATATATATATATATATATATATATATATATATATATATAACATAAACGTAGCACACACAAACATTTTTTTTAAGATAAAGAGGCCCGTATATATTTTTTTTTATTTACAATCAACATGGTAAGAGCGACACAAGCACACTTCAAAATCTTAGCTTGCATAACTGAATTAATGTCGCGCTTTACATTAAATATTATTACGTCTGTGTTTGTCCAAACTAATTTTAATTATAATTTAAATGTTAAGTAGATTTTAATAATGTTATAGTATTAATTTGGATAGAAAAACACAAGTCTAAATTATATTTTATTGACATTTTCCAAACGTGAATTTTTTCCAAAATTATGAATTTTATTTTCATTGTTTTATGCTAAATAAAAATTGAAAAAAAGAATTATGACAATAAATTTTAATAATTTCTAATAATAATAATAATATTTACACACTTTAACAATATAGGTACTTTATATTACGAGTAGGCCTACGTATGCTATCATAACACAACTTAAAAAAAAATTTTTTTGGCATTTTTGAATGGCTGTATTTTTTAAAACAAGCAAATACCAAAGTCAATATTGCAGGTGAAGGAACATCTATGGTAGTAGTATAATGTGTGAAAATTTCAGATTTTTAGCACTTACCCCATCAGAGATATTAAGGTTCAAAGTTACCGATTTTCCAAAAAATTGATTTTTGGACACCCTGTAAATTTTTTTAAAAATATTTACCAAACTTCAAATAAGATTTAAGTTAAACCATACTTTAGTATGTATCATCACACAAAATTTTATATCGTTAAATTATTTCCTTCTTTTAATAATACACCCACGAAAATGGAAATTTCTTCGATTTTTAACACAATTTTTCGGATTCATTTTCATAGTGAAATATTATTTTTCCAAAAAAAAAAAAACAGGAAAGGCCAAATGTACCTTAAAGTATCCCTAACAAATCACTCTCTATGAAATTTGGTATAAGAATTACTAATATGGAGATATGACTTAAAATGTTACCTCTATTAAGTGATAAATTTTGCTCCACCTGGTCAAACATTTTGGCTCACCCTGTTACAACCAGAGTAAATCTACAAAAACGAATGGTGGTTTTGAACTTGCCAGGGATAACATTAACGCCATGCAAAATATAAAAGTTTTCAAAAATTATCGAGCGGCCATCAGCGGTACAAAAAAAGATTGATACATATATATATATATATATATATATATATATATATATATATATATATATATATATATATATATATATATATATATATATATATATATATATATATATATATATATATATATATATATATATATATATATATATATATATATATATATATATATATATATATATATATATATATATATATATATATATATATATATATATATATATATATATATATATATATATATATATATATATATATATCTTCTTCTTCTTCTTCATCTTCCTCTTTGCCCCAAGATTGGGGGTAAGGTGCGCTAGAAGCATCGGAAAAGAAAAGCAGTAGTAGAACATGACATAAGTGTCGAAAAGAAAGCCCAGCCTTACCGCCCTCTTTATACAATTAGTGAGAGCTCGTCACAGACAGAAAATCCAATTCTAGAGCATCATGGAAACCGCGACGGACCTCACTATGGTAAATCGTCAATGTAAGGGTTCATCCCCTGGCCCAGGTGGGCCACAACCATGCCCCCATACAAAACCCCGCCATTCTCTCCTATCATGCACCTTTATTCTCGCCTCTGCCAAACTCACATTTCTCTCCTTCAGACATTCGTTCACCGACTCAATCCACTTTCTCTTCGGTCTCCCAGCCGGTCGGTTCCCAACACACTCTCCACTATACATCCGCTTAACCAACTGACTTTCATTCATCCTTTCCACATGACCAAACCATCTCAACATACTTTCATTTATTCTCTCATTTACCCCTTTCTTCACACCACACAACTCTCTAATAAGTTCATTCCTCATTTTATTAATTTTTCTCACACCTAGCATGCCCCTAAGATTGTCCATCTGAACACATTGAACTTTAGATCTATACTTCTTATTCCAGACCATAGTCTCACTACCATACAAAAACACAGGTAACAACATACCCTCATGTAAGACTCTAGCGCACTCAAGACTTAGTCCCTTGACATTCACCAACGATTTAATTGCACCAGCAACCTTCCTGCCATTCACAACTTTCCTACTACACTCTGCATCGTCCGTTCCCTTCTCATCCAACATATACCCTAAATATTTAAACTCAGACACTTGCTCCAGCTGCTCACCATCTAACATAACTTCACACTGAGGACTGTCCTCACTCACAACCATAACCTTACTCTTATCTACGTTTACTTTCAAACCCCTCCTTTTACATACCCTGCCAAATCTCTCTACCAATCCTCTCAAACTCTCTTCAGATTCGCCACACAAAACCAAATCATCCGCATATAATAGGTAGGGCACCCTCCACTCATCTCCATTCTCCATCATTCTAACACCATTTCCTGCCATCCCCACCTTGAATTCTTTCATAACCCCATCCATATACAAATTGAATAACCAAGGAGACATAACACAACCCTGTCTCACTCCGCTATTAATCCTAAACCAATCACCATTGACACCATTTATTCTTACATACGCTTCACTATCGTCATACATACTTTTGATTCCATTCAGAAGCCTACCACCAACACCATATATCACTAATACCTGCCAAAAGCTTCCTATTAACTCTAACATACGCCTATTACAAACCATTAAACCTAAATATAATTTATTCTTCTTCTCCCTCATTTGTTTCAATGTAAAGATTTGATCCACACATCCTCTACCACTCCTAAACGCACCTTGTTCTTGACTAATCAGTCCTTCAGTCACTCGCCGCACTCTTTCGACCAAAATACCAGCATATATACCTTCCCTACAACACTCAATAAACTTATTCTCCTATAATTTCTCAGTTCAAATTTTGTCCTTAACCCTTAGGTAGGTGGTATTAAGACTGCTTTCATTTACCTTGGAACTATACCCTCCATAAACGCTTAATTTTGCAAGACTTCCAAATCCAATCATTCACCATCTCGCCTCCGTTCCTGATCATCATTTCACTAGTAATTTCATCTATACCTGCAGATTTACCATTCTTCAACTTTTTTACTCTACCCATTACCTCCTATTATATATACACAGAGTATATATATATATATATATATATATATATATATAAATATATCATTATATATATATCTTCAACTTTTTCTCTCTCCCCATCCCTCTATATATATATAGTATATATATATATATATATATATAATGGTAAAAGTTACTTAACACACATGGGACAGAGGTTTGATCAAGAAAAAAATTCACAGGTAGCCTCTAAGTGGGATATATAAGATGTTTTAGTGGCAAACAAAATTCTTTTTTACTGACCTGACTTGACCTGATCCTAACGTAACCTAACGTAATCCCAATCCCAACCACTTCACCCTAGAACAGGTAAAAAATCTATTTCTGCCCTGCAGAATACCTTATGTATCATATAGTCATAGATGCTACCTGTAAATTTTTCATCCACCTCCCATTCGTGAGTTATACCTGTTCATATATATATATATAGTATATATATATATATATATATATATATATATATATATATATATATATATATATATATATATATATATATATATATATATATATCTATCCGAGGTAAATCACTATCCGGCAACTATCCGGTATCCGGCCTATCCGGCCAAGTTTTTGACTATCCGGTATCCGGCCGGATATCATTGTTATCCGGCCGGATAACCGGATAATTACTTCCCTAGTAGGTTCTTCCTCGTTTGGGGAAATATTCCAAATAATTTGAAAAATTATATATATATATATATATATATATATATATATATATATATATATATATATATACCGTATATATATATATATATATATATATATATATATATATATATATATATATATATATATATATATATATATATATATATATATATATATATATATATATATATATATATATATATATATATATATTTATTTGTTTAGAATTTCGATGTTGGGTACCAATGTTATATTATTTTATTCATCATTTATGTTGACTGTACAATACAATTTATCTGAAATTTGGTGGTGACACGTTTCATAAATTATGGTAAAAATATGGTAATATTAAAATATTATAATAATATATTATAAAAATATTAAAATATATGGTAAAAATATGATATTTATAATGGAATTAAGCTACCAAGACACATGTTAATGCAATTTTTACCACCACAATTTTATTCTCACGTTTAAGTATTGTAATTACTAAATAGTAATTACCACTGCTTATTTTAACGTGTTTAAGCATTGTATTATTTACCAGTATATATACGCACATTCTCAGAAATTTATAAAAAAAAACACGAATTTATTCTCAATGTTACCCGCCTTCAGTGATAAAATATAAAAATCAGAGCAAATGTCAGGGCACAAAACTTGATAAAATGCAATGTTGGAAATAAATATACGTCTGCTATTAAGAAAAAGTGGTGCTACGAATAAATGGTCAATATCGATTATAACTTTATAGGACAATCGAGAACTAAATATTATCGATATTGAGAATCGGTCGATTAATAGTAACACTCAATATCATTTATAATATTGATAAATTTTACATCAGAAATAAAAGAAACCTGTTTAAAACATGATCCTTTGAAGAAGAAGAAAAAAAAAAAAAAAAAAAAAAAAAAACGATTTTTCGGTGTTGCTATCAAACGTACAAAGATGGCCAACGTGTAAAAATTTGTGGACTATAAATTTTGGCATTCCACTGAAACCACAATTTTTTTTGGTAGTCCTCTAACTGCGGAATGATATAGGCATTCCGCTAACTGCAATTCCACAACATTTTTCAAATTATCGCAATTGCAATTCCTCAATTTATTTTGGTATTCCGCAATTGCGGACTTAAATTGCGGAACGTCCACCTCTGAGATATATATATATATATATATATATATATATATATATATATATATATATATATATATATATATATATATATATATATATATTATATATATATATATATATATATATATATATATATATATATATATATATATATATATATATATATATATATATATATATATATGGTGTAAATAGGTCTAGCCTAGATTAGATGTCCGATGTATGTAAAAACTATGATAGCTACGTAAAAACTGAATACATTTTTGAAATCAGCGCACATTGTAATGGAGGAAAATGAAGAAGAAATAAAATAAAGTGAGATAAAAAAAGTAATAATAATAATAAATAGGTTTCATGTACGATAATTCTCTCGTTCCCCCAAATTTTCGCGTTCCAAAGTCATGAGTCCCCCAATATTTTCTTTTCAATGTTAAGGCGAACATACGCGCACGCGCACACACACACACACACACACTCTATGATAGATAGATGTTCTAGAGAAATTAAATTTTTTTTTGATGACCTGACCTGACCTAACCTAAACTATATGCAATTTTAATTTTTTAATTTTAATTTAACTTTAATTTTTATTTTTTAATTTTTAATTTTTGCCATTATTTTTAGTTTCCCCTAAAGTATTGAAAAGATATAAGGAAAACGTTTATTTTTTTATGGGTATCATGTTTAAATTAAGTTTGGAAACGTACGATTATAATATTTTTTGGAGTTATTTATTAAAATTAATAATTATTAATTTTTTTTTTAGTTCTTGCATTACAATGTACGCTAAATTCATAAAGTTTTTTTGTATATATAGTGTTTTTTTTTATAGAGGGGGCACATAATATAGAAAGATATATATATATATATATATATATATATATATATATATATATATATATATATATATATATATATATATTATATATATATATATATATATATATATATATATATATATATATATATATATATATATATATATATATATATATATATATATAATCCTGGTATAGCGTCGGGCGGGGTGACGTTGGCCACTTTAGGTATAACTTCGTCTCCCCACTTTCCCCTAATACACTTTTTGGATTTTTTTCCCTGAAAATCAAGGCCCTATAGTAGGTCATAAGCACACAAAAAATAATAATGTAATTCTAATAATCATAGTTTTATTAAAGTTTAAATAAAGCTCATTTAGACTCAGTTTGAAGGGGTGAATCGGACCACCATTGTGGGGTGAATTGGGCCATCTTTTTAAATTCCTCTTTTATGTATAAATTCAATTTTATATTTTAATTTTTACTTAATATAGAAATTGTTTATTATATTAAAATTAGTAATAAGTAATTAAAATTTCAATAATGATAAATAAAATAAGAATAAAAATGTGGTGGCCCAATTCACCCCATTTGTGGGACAAATTTTGACACTTTTTTGAATTCATATTTTCCATATAAATTTCATTTTTTATTTTAATTTTTACCTAATATAAGTAACTGTTTATTATATTTAAATTAGCTATACGTAATAAAAATGTCAATAATAATAGGCTACATAAAATAAGAATAACAATGGTGGCCCAATTCACCCCATCATCAATTTTTATTGGGGGGATGAATCGGGCCAAGTTAGGCCCAGCGATTTAACCACTATGCACTGTTTGGAACAAAAATTTACTTTGCCAGTTTAAAGCTAACATACTCAACTGTATACACTGAAAAAATAATTAAAATCTGTCCATAACTTTTCATTTAAAACAAAGTTAAAAAAACTCGCATTTTTCAAATGTGAAATTCTATTTAAGGACATTTTATACACTAATTTGTTATAGGGATGTCCGACCGGATATCCGGCCGGATATCCGGTATCCGGTTTTAACTTCCAGCCGGATATCCGGTATCCGGCTATCCGGCTAATTCACTATCCGGCCCATCCCTAATATTATATATATATATATATATATATATATATATATATATATATATATATATATATATATATATATATATATATATATATATATATATATATATATATATAAGGGCAATAATCTCTCCTTTTTTTTATTACTCCAAAAATCTAAAATATTCTGAAACATCATCATTATTCTTCATTTTTATAATAATACCCTCCAAATCCTTAAAGTCAATCATAGTAACAGCTGATTTTTGTAATGTTTGTAAACAAGTTTTTAAGAATAAGAATTTATTCGCGGTCGTTTTGGCACGAAACCGTTCTTAAAATGCGTAAGAATTTGTCTTATCGAGCGTAAGACAAAATGCTAAAACGAAAACGGCTTTACTTATTATTCTTTGTTCTTTATTATATACATAATATATTAATATTTCTTATTTTTCTTTATTTTTCTTCTTTTTTATTTTATTCCTTTTTATTTATATTTTATTCTCTATTACTTATATTTCTTTATTCTTTTTATAATTTAATGTTTTAACTTTATTTTTTTAATACTATATATCTTTAAATATTCAATAATAAGTATTAAAAAAAATTATTTGCAAATATTTTTATATACTATCTTTCTGAAAAAGATATGAAATAATTAATAAATTTATCACTTTCTTTTAATGCTCTTACAGTTTTTCCATTCATTTCCTTATCGCTTTTCAAATCTGAAAATCTTCAATCACTAATTTGTTCAGATGTGAATGAAGGGTGGTAGTGCGTATCCATGTTAATAGAGTTCTGCAACTTTATCCAATAAAAGTCGACGAAGCATATTAGTTATCAACGTTCTTGCATCTTTGCCACCAATCGATAGCAAAAATTTGGTCTGAAAATTAGAGAATTAATCAGTAAATGTTCTGGAAGCTTTTTAAATTTGAAATGTTAAAATTCAAGGCATGTTATCCTAAATATTAAATTTTATAAATTTATATAAAAAAAAACAAAAAATTTTGACACGAAAATAAATATTTTATAAATTTCTTTCTTTCTTTCTTTATCTACCTTCTATTTTCCCAAGAATGGGAGTAAGGTGCGTGACGAGCATCGGAAAAGAAAAGCAGTAGAAGAACATGACATAAGTCGAAAAGAAAGCCCAGCCTTACCGCCCCCTCAGTACCATTAATTAGTGAGAACTCATCGCAGTCAGAAAATCCACCCTAAAGCTTCATGGGACAGCGATGAACCCTCACTATGGTAGATCGTCAATGTAAGGGTTCATCCCTTGGCCCAGGTGGGCCACAACCATACCCCCTCACAATCCCCTGCCATTCACTCCTGTTATACACCTTTCTTCTCGCCTCTACCAAACTCACATTTCTCTCCTTCAAACATTCGTTTACTGACTCAATCCACTTTTTCTTCGGTCTCCCAGCCGGTCGGTTCCAAACACACTCGCCACTATACATCCGCTTAACCAACCGACTATCATTCATCCTTTCCATATGACCAAACCATCTCAACATACTTTCATTTATTCTCTCATTTACCCCTTTCTTCACACCACACCACTCTCTAATAAGTTCATTCCTTATTTTATCAATTCTTCTCACACCTAGCACACCCCTAAGATTGTCCATCTGAACACATTGAACTTTAGATCTATACTTCTTATTCCAGACCATAGTCTCACTACTATACAATAACACAGGTAAAAACATACCCTCATGTAAGACCCTAGCACACTCAAGACTTAGTCCCTTTACATTCACCAACGATTTAATTGCACCAGCCACCTTCCTGCCATTCACAACTTTCCTAATACACTCTGCATCATCCGTTCCCTTCTCATCCAACATATATCCTAAATATTTAAACTCAGACACTTGTTCCAGCTGCTCACCATCTAACATAACTTCACACTGAGGAGTATCCTCACTCACAACCATAACCTTACTCTTACTCTTATCTACGTTTACTTTCAAACCCCTCCTTTTACTCACCCTGCCAAATCTCTCTACCAATCCTCTCAAACTCTCTTCAGATTCGCCACACAGAACCAAATCATCCGCATATAATAGGTAGGGCACCTCCACTCTCTTCCATTCTCCATCATTCTAACACCATCCCTTGCCACCCCACCTCTAATTCTTTCATAACCCCATCATATACAAATTGAATAACCAAGGAGACATAACACAACCCTGTCTCACTCCGCTATTAATCCTAAACCAATCACCATTGACACCATTTATTCTTACACACGCTTCACTATCGTCATACATACTTTTGATTCCATTCAGAAGCCTACCACCAACACCATATATCACTAACACCTGCCATAAAGCTTCCCTATAAACTCTATCATACGCCTGTTGTAAATCTATAATATCTATGTAATAATTTATTCTTCCTCATTTTCAATCATTTGTTTCAATGTAAAGATTTGATCCACACATCCTCTACCACTCCTAAACGCACCTTGTTCTTCACCAATCAGTCCTTCAGTCACCAAAATACCAGCATATACTCTTCCCTACAACACTCAATAAACTTATTCCCCTATAATTTTTACACCTTATCCTCTTTACCCTTATATAAGGTTACTATCAATGCTCTCTCCTCCAACCCCAGGAACTATACATATACGCTTTATTACACAACTTCTAAATCCAATCAATCACCATCTCGCCTCTGTTCTTGATCATTTCACCAGTAATTTCATCTATACCTGCAGATTTACCATTCTTCAACTTTTTCACTCTACCCATCACCTCCTCCTTACTAATTACCTCATCCCCAAAATACCTATTCCTTCTTGCACCATCAAACCCACACACATTCACTATCACCTCTTCATTACTGTTAATATTGTGCAGATTTTCGAAGTGTTCTTTCCACACTCCCTTCACAGCCATTTCATCAGTTACAAAAGCACCATCCCTATTCACTATTCTAAGCAGATTCCTCTTATTCTCATTCTTAACCTTTCGCGCTTCCTTCCAGAAGAGCTTCCTATTCCCTTGTAAGTCCCCATTCATCCTCCTTCCAAACTGTTCATTAAACTTTTTTTCCTCCTATGTATTTCTTTTTTCCTCCTTATACAATTCCAAGCATCTTTCTTTTGAGTCTTCATCATTTGCTTTTAGTACATTCAACCACGCTTCTTTTTTACCTTTAACCGCTTTCATCACCTTTTCATTCCACCATTCACTGTTAACATTCTTACTTCCTACTTTAGCACATCCACATACTTTCTTTGCACTACTAACAATTGCTTCCTTCATTTGCCCCCAGATTTGTTCAGTATCAACTTGTTCACATTCAACTGTTTTACTAGCGAGCGCTCTTACATACTTATCCTTATTGTCTTGCTCACTTAACTTCTCACTCTTAATTTTACCTACTTCCTTTCGTATCACCTTCCTCTCCATCCAAGCCCCCACTAACTTAATTTTACATAGAACAACATAATGATCCGATAATCCCATTCCTAAACCCCTAACTGATTTAACATCCAACACATACTTCAACATCTCCTTCTTCACCAACACAAAATCAATCATACTTTTCACTTCGATACCATCTCTACCTACACCAACTCTAGTATACTTATGGATACTCTTGTGTTTAAAGAAAGTATTACTTACACACATACCTTTCTCTTCACAGAAATCAATCACCTTCCTACCATTCTCATTTTCTCCCGCCACCCCAAATCCACCTGTTATACCATCCCTTTTATGATCACCTATCCAACCATTCAGGTCCCCCAACACTATCAATCTGAAGCTCCTACTCACCCCATCCAGAACATCATTCAGATTATCCCCAAAAATCGTACTCTCTTCAACGTTTCCCTCAGATGGACCATACGTCACAACCACACATACCTTGACCTTTTCAAACTTAAATTTAACCATTAGAATTCTAGTACTCACACACACAAAGTCTACCATAGCTTTGTACCAGAGGTCACCTCGATCAAAATTACCACCCTTCTCCCCTCTCATTCCTTTCCACACCAGTACACACACATTTCACACCACACCACTCATCTTCACCGTTTCCTTTCATCTTTGTTTCAGTCACAACGAGCAAATCAAATTTACCCTTTCTAAATACATCCATCACCTCTCTCCTCTTTTCGTCAACATCATTTATTTCTCTGACATTCCATGTACCCCAAACGATACAATTTCGCCGAAAGATAGAAGGCCGTTTATGGCGATCACCATCTCCGAGGCCTGCATTAGCATTCCTGGCAAGAAATAGATGGTAGTAGGCAGCCAACCTAACTACCACCGTCCCTTAGTCGGCTTCTACGACACGCAGGACATACTATGGCCAATGTTTTTCCCACACACAGGATATATAGTAGTGAAGGCACGAAAAACGCGAAAGCTGTTTCACGATAAATGCGAAAACGGTTAAACACCATCCAGAACTGAACGAAGTAATAAC
>JABUQX010020691.1:0-19388 GCA_015478945.1 Trachelipus rathkii
ACACTACTAAAAGCAAAATTTTTCCTTCAATCACTGTCTTCATCAGTCCTGTACAGCCTCAGCTTGTACATAACCATATAAATCACAGCATATTACCAACTTTTGAGTATGTAACGATCTTCATAACATCATTATTTATCATATATTACATATCATTATAAGAGTTCTCCTACTTCTCACTGAAATTGAATTAAATATAAGGTATACATTATAATTCAATGACACTATGTCTATGAAGTTTTATTTTATATTATATATAGCGATTCATTATTGATAAGATTGGAACTAGAATAATAAGTATGGTACAATTGTCGAAAGTATAAAAGAATTGGAGTAATCGGAAATTAAATTCGGTAGCAGCCTAATACATTTCATTGAATATAAATGATCATGGTAATAATTAAGAAGTGCCAAATAACAAATAAAATATCTGAAAATCTTATAGAATTGAGCAACATACAAAGCATAAGCAATATATATAACAAGACAATATTCAGTTCCTATGAGTGAGTGATTTCTAAATGTATGCCATCATGGAGGTAAAAGACGTTGCGGTCTGATGTAGCTCCTAAATGAGTGAGAAACGAAATGAATTGTATATTCCTAATATTAATATTTTATCTTGTGATATTGAATATGGCTATACCAAGCTAGTGTATTTAAGGATCTGCAAAATTCAGAGATCTATATTTGATAATATAATCTTTTTAATATTTTTTTTATTTATGTTAGGTAGAATTTTTATTAAATCTTACTAACTGTAGTTTGTACCATTGTGGATTATTCGCGTTTTAAGTAAAGTTCTACGTCATGACGAGGTTTTTTAAAAGTATTCAGAGGTCCTATTTATATAGCTGTTTTGTCTCTTTTTTCTTTTTAGTTATTATTTTTTTATAGTGTGGGTGGCGCCGATACCCCTAGTAGGTGTGTTTTTTAAAAAAATAATACGTTTGTTTATAGATTTTAAGATTCTTCGCTATGTTTAAAATTTGATTTTTATTATTTTTGGCATCCTTAACTTTTAAATTTAGGTTTTAAATGTTAAGTCAAATTTTAATTTACTATTTTTTTTAAAATATTCGCGAGAGTGTCCATGAGTGAGAGAGGTGTAGTCAATGAGAAGACAAGCTAAGGTGGTTTCTTGGAGGTTGAGAAGATGTTTTACGTGTTCTATTTTAAAACCTGCGTACAGTATATTAAATTTACATGATAACATACGATTTTTAGCTGTTTTAACTAGCGAGTACAGTGATATTTTAGAGATTTCCAGAATATCTAAAGAACCGGTTCGAATGGAATCTAATTTTATATTTACATCCCAGATGAATGTCTTTACAACGTTCTTAGAACTAAACTGATGTATTTAATGATGTTTTATTTGGGTTTAGTGTAATCCTTGTTCTTGCTTTTGGAGTCTCGCTGAGAATTTTCTGTACTCTGCAGATGCAAGATGGCAGATTTGCAAACTCCTGCGCACGGACTTACTACGATTTGCTAACATCCGTGACTTACACTCTAAATCTGAATCCGTGGAAATACCACCTCTCTAACTCTAATCCTAACCTCTTTTGTCTCCTGTCTGAGACCCAGATGGCTAAGGATTCATCCTCTAACTCGTTTATATGTTCTCCTATCATAATAAAAACTAATTTTTATCATAATTTCCGTCTAAAGGGTGGATGTATGTGCCTAGGTATAACAATAACACTCCCGTAACACGTCTCGAGAATCTCGAAATTCCTAACTTCGATTGTTCTGTGGCTAAAAATCTTTTCTTCCTCTACTACAATAAATGAGCTTAGTTGCATTCTGCTAACTATGAGTTCTCGAGCTAAAAGAACAAGATTTATCACGTCCTTTTATTGAATAGAAACCAAACCTTATCTAACTTATCCAACTGTAGACTGTTACAAAGACCTCTCTCATCAAATACATTAGAGATGTCCTCTATTTAGGGGAATTTCAATGTACGCAACACTGAATGGTTGGGTTTCCTCTCATAACTGATTATTTAGATATGTGGGGAGTGAGGCCGAAATGCATAATGCATTTCTAATCGCATCATGGAGTCAACTATTAATAAATGAGTGAATCTCACACACACATTCTGGATCGTCCAATCCAATTCTTGAACACATTATATGAACACACTTGACCTAATGTTTCACCACTAGTCCTTCTCCTCTATAAATACACCACCTTCGCTCCTCATATTGGTAAATCTAATAATAGTATATTCTTAATTTTTTAATACTTTCTCTCCAAAGCTCCATAGTAGACGCGTTTTTGTCTGTGCAACATGTGCACCATTGTTACAGGATTGGGACCTTGTGCGTTTCCTGTCTACGCTTAACTATAATTGGAGATGAACTGTTTGATCCTCTGGTGCGTGCTCAACTCTGCTGTGATAAGGTGGGAGCTTGTAATTCGTTGTGAGGATGAGTAGGTTTACTTCTTCTTCGTAACTAAATCTTTCTTCTCCTCATAATCCATGGTTCGAATTATCGAGAGTGCTTGTTCTCAATATGCCATCCAATGCTAGAAGACAGAGTGCGTTAATTTCGTGGAGTGAAGGAAAAATTCTTCGCTTCTCCAACTTTATCTATCAGGATTTATATAACTTAGTATATTATAGTCTTGCTAATTTTCATTTCTAGCTAGTAAATCGTGAGTTGCAGGGATACTCTCTTCGACGTAGCAATATAAGACGGGCTTTCTATCACAACAGAAGTGAGCGCTAAACTACTCCTTGATTATCTCTATTGACAAATCTTTCTGGCCCTCTTGCCAATAAACTAATCTCTTATGTAACTACTGTAAATCTGCTTTCCTCACCCTCTTATATCGCTTATGATTTATTCTGTGAGTTGCATATATATCTCCAATACCGAAAAAGGCCTAATTATCATCGCCTTCCATTATATTTTTTCTCTAACTTCATATCCCCTGGATACGATTCTCATGTACATTTCCTCCTCCTCTTCTTCTCCTCATACTCAGGTGTCCTATTGATACTCCTTGAGCCTGTGATTTATCACATTCGTGGAATCGTGAGAGTGCATGGGCTCCTATGGAAAATATACTGTAACAGTTTAATAGAGCGGTGGCCCCGGATTGGCATTTCCTATACCCCGAGTTTTGAGTGAGAGGTATGCTTCGCGTGCAATCCCCGCCCCTCGTTCTCAATACTAGCATTATCCTATAGAGCAAAATACTAAAGAACTTTTCCCATCAGTGTTGGAAAGTACACTAGCATCATATGTCCATACCTATTAATTCCTCACGAAAAAGTGTAAGCCGCTCTGATACTCTTCTAAACTTATCGCCCATATAGCTTCTTCACTTGTATTTACCTACTCTATATATCTATTTATGACCCTCTTTCTCAATCTCATTTTTCTTAGATCATTTTCTGTGAATCATTTCATTCACTTTCTTAATTTTCCGATACGGCCAGTACGTGCATTCGGTCGTATTTCGAGGTCTACTGGCGATATTACCCATATCACCTATCTTAGCGTGATTTATGGATCACACGCCCTATGAGAGAGGACTTAAGGGGAGCGGGAGACGCTTAATGCCGTGTGGCAGCTTGACATATTATCATCAATAAGCTAATTTGACCGGGTATGGCACGCGTCCATGCTCTGGCACGCTCCAAGCTCACCTCCTTTGGGGTTCATCACTTCTTCATTGCTTTACTTACTGTCTGGGTGATATTTGACATTGTTACATCCAATTATAATAGCTGATTTTTTTCTTTGTCGGCGACTTGTTCTTCCTTTTCTGTCAATAGTGGTGTTCCTCGGGTTCTGTCTTTATTTCTACTACTTTATACGTTCCTCACAATATTCATTTAATTGAGTGTGTGCTATACACATAAAAACTCCTAATCTATTCACTCATATGACACAGATGACTTCGAGCTCTTGCTTATACATTCTTCAACTCAATTTCAATTCTGCTCTATCAATTCTATACTTCTAGAATTGCCTCTCGTCTTAAAGATTTCGATTTCTATTTTTCTCGGCTAGAAGTACTGATAGAAATTTCGGGTGGGATCGGCTCGCCTGGAATCCACTTCGTGAAATTCAATTCTTTAAAAATCGCACACATTCTATAACAACTTCTCCCTCTCTAAGTCAATTCCTTCTCGATACTTTCCTATCTATATTAAATGATCTCGCTTCTCATCGTCTCTCCTGTCCGACAAGACACAACAATCATGGGCTTAATAAACAAACAGCAAACCATGTATCTTGAGAAAACCTCGACTCCCACAAAACGGTGCTCTAAGGCGTGCCAGGAAAGCTGGACGTAAGACTCTGTTTATAACTGCGATGACTTTGTTTTGCTTTCTTTCACACTGTGAGTGCTTCCAATTTTATACAAAGGGCCTGTACATCCGTCCGCTTGTATGGAGTACTTGACTTACTCTGAAATAAACTACTGGGTGAGTCTCATGATCAACACCTCACTAGGCTTGTGGTGTATCAGTGTCGAAGTTATCACTAAAGAGGACAACAAGTACATTATATAACACGTCCTTAGTGTTCTTTTCTTAGTCACTTGACCCTCGTATTACTTTGGACTGGCGCGATTTGTGCTTGATATCTGTTTGCTCTATAGCTATCCCGTAGGGGCAAGTGCTCGCGGACACCTCTTGCTACGTGGCTTAGTGAGCCACCAACCATTTATATACCACATCGTTACAAGAGCAAAGGGTTCATGTAGTGTCGGCACATGTAGTTTTGTGTCTCGATATCAGCAACCTAGACTAGTTCGCAGCTGCGGTGCGCGTCTCCTTCTTTCCTCCACCTCTGTTCTTGTGAATTCTCTTTCATCTGAGGAATTTCGTAGCAATCCTAATCTCCCTACTTTAAAGCCCACGTCTATGTGCTCATCTGCGTACTTTGTGTTAGATATAATTTTTGTTGTTTATTTAAGCCACCACACCCTCAGCTATGAATTAGGGCATTGCCGCGGAGTCGATGTTGATAACCCGTTAACAAAAAAAAAGAAAAATAATATAGTTATATGATAGAATATGTATATATATATTATAATATATATTTATTAGTATATATAATATATTATATATATGTAAGTGTGATGGTTGAGCCTACTTCTTGGCGTTACCCGCTCCAAAGTATAACTTTGAGTAACCCCCAGGTGTACGCGTAGCCCCACTTTGGAGACCACTTGCTCTATGAGGTGGTATCTCCTAAATTTGATGTCAATATTTTCGCTGTGTTTGAATGAAAAGTTATTTACACATCCCTGTATGAAAAGTTATTTACACCCTGTATAGTGTGTGATGGTGTTGATATGATGCTGCTATGAAAAAGTGTAATTAATTTGCTAAAAGATAAATTTCCTTCTGTAATTGTGTGGCACACTTAGCTAACGAAAGATCAGAATTGTAGGTAAGCGGAAATGCCAAAGAAATGCTATCGAAAGACATCTAAAATTTGATAAACTGTACGTCCTGTATTTGCGCCACCAAGAAAGAATAAAGAACTAAAACTTTGTTAAAAATTTTTTGAAATGCGTCTACTAAGTATTAATTAAACTATTAATACAAGATGATTTGTCTCCAGTTTCCAGTCATTTTCATCTATATGGATAAACTTTGTGGCTTTAGGCAAATAACGGTAACGTCATTTCAGTTAATTTACGTCCAATCAATGTACAAATGTTTTGAAGAAGAAAAACATGACACTATGAAAGAATGGTGTTTATATTAGAACGTGTATGGTAAACCACAGTAGCAATATTTATTTTAAATCTTGGATTATTGTGTGATGAACATCAAAAGGTAAAAATGATTTTTGTATTTCTTAGAAAAGAGGAACAATACTTTAATTGTTTCTTGAAAAAAAAACGAAGGCTGAAGTAGAAACAGTTGAGCTGCATAATGATAAAAAAATAAAATATTTCCTGCATTTGTGCAGAAATTTCTTATAAAACGTTAAAAGGTTTATTGAATTAAATTTAATAAATTCTGAAGACGCATATATAGGAAGCGCGCGAGAGTACTTGATAAAGATCAGTTTCCTAGAAACATTGAAGCTCAGTTGAGAAGGAAATGACAAAATTGTGATCAAGATTTCATTTAAAGAGAAATAGATGAGTAAGCGGTTTTGGGAGTTTCTTATTTAAAACAAGGTTTCTTTTTATTTAATTTAATTTCTTCCAGAGAATGTGAACAAAGATTTTCACAAATAAATTCGATTTTTGGGAAATTAGATGTCCGCGAGTGTATGGTTCGGTCAATATGGACCAACAAAGGTAAACGACAGAATCAAAGATGAGTTCATCAATCTCATCAGAAGAAGCACGTTCTTATGTGAAGATAATTCAAATGATTAATATTCCATACAATTATGACGCCAAATGTCTTTATTGTCATGGGTTGTTTCCTCAAAATCAAAGGTGAGAAAAATGGTTTAACTGCATTTCATTTAAAGAATAAAGAAATAAAGAATTCAATGGATTTAATCGAACCTTGTGTTACTTCCGAAAACTTCAAATAATTACTAGAGATATTATATAAGTAAGAAGTAGTAAAAAGATGCATTCATAATGTTCCATAATGACATCCACTTTTTTTGGTTATTTTCACCTCTTTTTCTTTGATTGTTTTAAGACACTGTTTATTTTTAGTGTTCTCAACAAATTCTCAATGAGGAATAAATTTAAAAACCAAAGTTGTAATAAAGACTGATGTTTTTCATTATTAATATGTTTTATTTAAAAAACTGTAATAGGTATACCATATTTTCTGACTGAATAATATATATATATATATATATATATATATATATATATATATATATATATATATATATATATATATATATATATATATATATATATATATATATATATATATATATATATATATATAAACAAATGTTCCTTAAGACTTCTGAAGCAACGAATAAATGGCAGATCAACTTCCACTATATTTTGCCATCCCATCATCCTTCCATCCATTTCCATCTTCACCTCTTCAATAATAACAATTCTTCTTCTCTTTTTTGGGCCATTTGGGCCTTCCTTTCATCTTGGCTTTTCCGAATTTAATCTTGAAAATTTATTTTGTCTTTCCTCTTCCAATTCGGAATAATTTAGGTATTTTTGCATTTTTACTATATATATATATATATATATATATATATCTATATATATTTATATACATATATATATATATATATACTATACATATATATATATATATAGTATATATATATATATATATTTATATTTTTATATATATATATATATATATATATTTTTATATATATATATATATATGCAATATTTATATATATTTTTCTATATATATATATATATATATATATATAGTCATTTTCCGTTATGTGATACCATTTGATTATTTATTAGTTTAATATGTTTTAATTCGATTTTAGAATAGGTTAGGATATTATATTGGGTCATGTTGTGTTATAGGAATTGGTTATTTTTATTTATTAATTTTAAGTGGTGAAACGTTGTTCTTAAAGATGCTAAAAATGAAATAATAGGCTTTCAAATTTAATATTTATATTATTTTTTTTATGAACGTAATTATCAATAATACTGACCCCCCAACCGATTTTCATGAAACTTATAGGAAATGTTTTAAATAATCTGTAAATAAAGTAAAACATAAAAGAAGGTTCGAAAAATGAGCCTGAAAAAAGTTATGAAGTCTCTAAATTTCATATTTATAAATTTTTATTACCTATTTTCGGTATTTATATAATCACTCATAACACCATATCACCTATTTATACACGCATATATATATATATATATATATAATATATATATATATATATATATATATATATATATATATATATATATATATATATATATATATATATATATATATATTTATATGTATTTATATATAATCACTCATAACACCATATCCCCCATTTATACACGCATCTACAGCAGTGTTGAAAGACAAAACAATGGTGGAGGTGAAAATTTTTCAAATTTTGATCCTACTGTGTCGTGTCATCGGGATTGGATTCATTGGTCAGTAAAGGTAACTTCATAATTAGTTTCAATATATTTTATTTTAACTTTAATTAATAAATATGTATTTTTATCTTAAATTTAACAAAAAGAACGAAACTCTCTGTTTCGTTTTTGCTAAAGTTATTTAATATAATATCAAGTTACTTCACTTACTTGTAACATAATTAGTTTTCGACGGAACCTCGAACCTCGATATTTTGGAAGTTCCGGTTCCGGCCGGAACTAGCTTTGTTCCGGCCGTTACTGGAACTTTTCACTTTTCAAATGTCTTTCTTAATAAAATTCGGCAATTGATTTGTCATTTACACAGTTATGATTATGCAAAAATTATATTGAAAATTGATATACAGTCATCCCTCATAGAACGCGGGGGTTAGGTTCTTGACCCCCGCGTTATAGACGATATCGCGTATAACTTTAAACCCCTGAAAAATCATTAATTTTAAAATTTTGCACCTT
Organism: Trachelipus rathkii; assembly: GCA_015478945.1. Taxonomy (NCBI): domain Eukaryota; kingdom Metazoa; phylum Arthropoda; class Malacostraca; order Isopoda; family Trachelipodidae; genus Trachelipus; species Trachelipus rathkii. Next base: position 8,518 of record JABUQX010020691.1, read on the forward strand.
GTATAAGGTGAATAAAATAGCAGCAGTATTTATTTATCATAATAATAGTGAATAAATTTGCATACATTGTTTTTTACAGAACAGTATATAAACATATTTTATTGACTGATTAATTAGTACGCTATATTTTACTTTACAATACTGCATTACTCTACATATCTTGATATGAGCAAAAAATTTTTGGATTTTTAAATGAAATAATATACAATACATGAATCTGGAATTAGATAGAAAAATTTGGAGATAAAACTAAAAGAAGATAATCAATTTGATATGTTGGTTACTATAATATAAAAAATTTTAAAAGTTTAGCCAATTGAGCACAAAAATAGTTTCTTTCAAATTGTAAATGAATTGAAGGTGTAAGAAATGAAGGCAGTCCAGAATCTAGATTGCATAGGCTGCTTTTTAGAGAAATACATCGTTATCGGTAATTGACGCTCTTGCCTTTTTAGCTCAACAAATATTTGTTTTTTCTTTCATTTCATTATCTTAACCTATGTATGTATTATTTTTATTTTAGTTTTGCAATTTTTATTTTAATTTTTCTCTTGTTAACATATGTATTATAATTTATTTTTATTTTTTAGCTTTGTAATTTTAATTTTCTTTATTATCTTTTTTGCTTTCTTAGGTATAGGAAGATCGCGTTCTATAAGACCGCGTTCTACGGACGACTGTATGTGAACAAATATCATGATAAAATGACCTTCGAATCTGTACTTTCGTTGGAAACTTTAAATATGAAACAATATTTTCACTCGAACAGGTAATACTATAGAACGGGGTTGGGGATATTTTTATTTTAGAGATTTTTATTTTTATTTTTTTAGACACAAATTGCTTTTTAATTATTATTTTTATAAAATTAGTTAATAATCCTAATTATTTCCTAATTAATAATAAGTTTGGTAAATATAATTATTTAGTTTAATTAAGTTATTTAAATTATATATATATATATATATATATATATATATACTCTGCTATATATATATATACTATATATATATATAGCAACACTTGCCATAACTATGTATACTTAGCCTTGCGCCAACAACGCTCCATATATGCCAGCCACACCACTTATACCCAGCATAATATCGCAGTACTCTAATTTTTATTTATTTCTTCATTAAAAATGACTTGAAACAACATTGATGGATTTACTTATTATATATACTTATCATTAAAGAGGTAATAGCTAGGATTAATTATTAATTTAGAAAAAAGTGGTCTAAAAGAGCAAAAAAGTAAAATAATTATTTTTAATAAAAAAATACGAAAAAATCAGTTGATTTAAATTTGATCTTTTTTGTGCCATCCTGCTCCAGAATCTAGACTTGGGGATAAATAAAATTTGTGGCACAGGGTATTATTATTAATATTATTATTATTATTATTATTGTGTGTGTGTGTGTCTATACATTATTATTATTATTATTATTGTGTGTGTGTGTGTGTGTGTGTGTGTGTGTGTCATTATTATTATTAAAAGAAATTAACTTTTAAATTAGAAACTACTACAAAACAAAATATTACTAAACTGTTTGTAAAAATTTTAAAATTTTTAAAACAGGTCCATAATTTTCTTACTTAAAATGAATTTATTTGAATTTTGAAATATTTGTGGTGTAGAAAATAAGATTTGCTGCTCTCCCTTCTTTGTGGAGTTAAACGTCGCCTCTTATCCTCAAACACGTTACCCGCTTCTGAAAAAACTTTTTAAACTTTGAAGACCGTGAACTTTATAAGTTGCGTTTCCAGAAGCTCGACTGCAGCCCGGGCGGCAACACATGCATCGTTTCCAGAGCCCGTTTGCGCCGCTACGTCACGTAAACGTCACAGTCAGGCGCCCGTTGATATCCTCGATTTCGGGGAATTAATAAACAGGCGCTGCTGCGAAAAAGAATACTTTGTTTACAAACAAATCTTTTTACAAAACATGGGTCGTAAATGGCTTTGCCAAAATTTTTTTAATATTTCAGTTAGTTTATATTAAGGATAACTAATATATCGTATCTTTCATAAAATAGATACATATAAGTATAAGAGTCATGGGCGTAGGCAGGATTTCATTTAGGGGTGGCAAGGTTGGGTGATATATATATATATATATATATATATAACATATATAACTATATATATATACACTTGCTCCTTATATATCCTTCTTCTGTAACCTATGTATATAACCATATATATATATATATACTATAATATATAATAACAATATATATATATATATATATATATATATATATTATATATATATATACCAATATATATATACATATAACATATATATAATATATATATATATATATTTCTGCTCTTTATATATATACGGTATATATATAACATATATATTAACCATATATAACAACAATATATATAGCAACATAAATATATATATACCTACACTCATATATATATATATATATATATATATATATATATATATATATATAATATATAATATTTATATAATACGTTTAGTAATTAGTAATTACTACTTCATTATCTATCGATTGATGTACATTTTTCAGTTTTTCTACTAATAAATAAAAAAGCATCGTCTGGCAAAAATATAAGGTTCATTTTTATTTCGCCAATTTAGGGGACAAGTGCCTCCCACACCCCTGTATACGCCCATGATAAAGTATTGTTTACAATTGCCAGCTGATCCGACGGGCTCGCTCGGCCCGTTTCCAGGTACTCAGATTTTCCTGTTCTCTGATTGGTTAACATCAATTTTCAATTCGAAAGCGTTTCCGAAGTCGGTGCACACAGGCTGCTCGGTCTTCTGGAAACGCGGCTATAGTATATTCCCTTTTTACTTAGCTCAAAAATTTGTTGATCCGCTTATAAAAATTTTTGGCTTGCAGAACTAAGAGCTCACAGTATGGATATGACAAGATGATAGATACTTTAAAGAGACTCAACTTGTTAATCAGACAAGGTTTTTAAGTAGAAAATAGCTGTTTCCAGAAGCCGGGTGCAGCCATGTTTAAATCGGCTCAGTACTGGTACGAAGAAAAGTACATTAATAATCAGAGGAAATAAGGCCTGTACCTGGAAACGGCGGCTGGTTCATCTGGCAATTATAAGCAATACTCTTATACTTATATATGTATCTATTTTGAAATGATCGATATATTAGTATCCCTTTAATATAAAAGTTAACTAAAATATTAAAAAAATTTTGGCAAGCTATTTCCGATACATGTTAAAAAGATTTGTTTGTGAACAATGTATTCCTCTGCGCAGCCCCGCTCGTTTATTAATTCTCGAAATCGAGTTTTTAACGTTTACGTGACAGAGAAGTGCGCAAACGGGCTCGAGATGTGTGCCCGCCAGGCTGCAGTCGGGCTTCTGGAAACGCAGCGGTAAGGTGTAGCTGAAGTCAAGAAAAGTTCGGTTCCGGCCGGAACTTCCGGCCGGAACTTTTTCAAGGTTCCGGAAAGTTCCGGTTCCGGCCGGAACCAAAAATTCTGGTTCCTGTACATCCCTACTTGTAACATAATATTTAAGTTTTTTTTCGAAAGAAATCGTTTTAAATTTTTACTGCTCTTTCATTGGTCAATTAAAATTTTCATTTTTCTTTTATTGTGTAGAATTTTAAGTTTGTAATCAATTCATCTTTAATTAATTGGCTGATTTCTTCGTTTTTATTAGGTCTTTTATAGAGTTTATAATGACGAGAAACTCACTTCTTATGTAAACATTCTTCACAGAGATAGAAGCTCTTCCTATAGTTCAGTTCTTGTAGTACTTTTTAGTCATCTTTAATGTCTTTCTTCTAATTCTTCTTATATCTTTCGCAATCTATTCTCATTTTTAATACGTACCAATCAATCAATATATATATATATCTATCTATTTTTATATATATTTCTTATAAAAAATATATATATATATATATATATATATATATATATATATATATATATATATATATACATATATATTCATATATAACACCATATATCTAGATACAACTAATATATAATATATAATAATATAAATATAATATACATATAATAATAATATATATATATATAATATATAATAATATAATAATAAATATATATATATATATATATATATATATATATATATATATATAATATATAATAATATATATAACATAATATATATATATATATATATATATATATATATATATATATATATATATATATATATATATATATATATATATATATATATATATATATATATAACAATATATATAATAATAATATACAAATATATATAAAAACTCACAAGAATAACAATATTATTATATAATAATATATATATATATATATACTTTATATATATATATATATATATATATATATATATAACTCAATATATATGTATAATATATCTACTCTAATAATAATAATATTCCCCCCCCCAAAAAACTCAATACTATCAAAAACTTTAAAAAATAAGCAGTAGGAGAGACAAATATTCAAAATTCATTTCAAACACTTGAGAACCAAAGCTATCTCAGCAATAACTCAAATATTCAACGTTGCATGGCAAACTAACACTCTCCCACCACTCTGGAAACACGTAGACATAATTCCTTTACTAAAGTCAAACAAAGCACCTAACAACCCAGCCTCGTATAAAAACAAAGTATTCGAAAAATTAATCCTAAATAGCATATCTCCCTTCACCCTCTTATCAAACTCACAACATGGATTCAGACAGAAACATTCCACTATCACCCTCCTAACTTATCTAATAAACACATCCCTACTGGTTTTTACCAAACTCCTTCTTCTTCTCGCACTCTCCTGGTAGCAATAGACATAGACAAAGTATTTGATACAGTAGCCCGACTTCCCTTCACCTTTTAATAGACAAAGTACTAAACACAGATATAGTAATCAAAGACAAAAAAATAATATTGAATTTTCTGTCCGGTCGTACAGGTAGTGTCATTCAAGTAAGCCACTCCTCTCGTATATACAAATTATATAACGGGGTCCCCCAGAGAGCCATTCTTTCACCAACACTCTTTAACCCTTTTATGCATGTTCTACCTCATCCGATATCTTCTTCTATAAAAATTAATAGCTATTCAGACGACCTAACAATCACGGCTCAAAACTCTTCTATAAATACAGCATGCAGAGAACTACAACAATATATAAACCACTAGAATACTGGCTAACAACAAACAGAATGACTGTTCACCTCAAAAATCCTCTATTACATTACTTACCACAAACAGAAGAGAATAAAACATTCATCCAACAATTTTTAAATCAAACAATACACTCCCTCTCAATAACCAACACACCATCCTACGATTGACTTTTGATGGTACGCATATGACATTCATCCCCACCACCACCTTAACATATTACTTCTAGAGCTACACATAAATTAAATGCGCTGAAAGCATTAACTGAAACAAACTTTGGCATGCACAAAGAGACCCTTCACAATAACATTTTTAAACTACTCATCACCTGCCTGGGCTCCCTCAAAATCACAATCCACCATTCATAAATTGAAAACCTCACAAAATAAAGTTCTCACCACACCTATGCACCACCTACTTACTAACAGAAACAAAAATTTTCCCTATAAAAGCAAATCCTGATATGACAGGCTGTCAATTTTATAATAAATCATTCTCAATAGATCGCCCCCTGCAAGCATTACAACAAACCCATGCACCTAGAATGAAAATAAAATCACACCAACACTATACTATTCTAACCTATACAACACGCTTTCCCCCCCCACCCACCCCGACCGCCATACCCCCATTATTAAACGCATTCACACCTATTTTCTAACTCCCTTGACCCTCTGTCTCTGCCTGAGACGTTACGCTGGCGCTCTATTTCTTTGCTATAGATATTACAACGGTAGGTGCTTGAGGGAATTGACTTCTCGCATTCCGCCACCATTTCGCCACCCTCTTAGCACAAGGGTGCCCTGCTCTTTCATGAATTCTGTGTGAATATTGGCAACTCCAGACTTGTTCGTTGTGGTGCCTCCTTCTTTCTAGCCATCTCTCTTCTGTGGAACTCTCTCTTCCTTCAACTGCTTTTTCCAGCTGTATTTAATCTCCCTCTCTTCAAGTCCTACGTCTGCGGTTACCTCAGAGGTTTACATTAGTCTTGGGATTGTGCGGGCTTCCCACCATTTTTTATTTTATTTTGTTATTCTGTGCCCTCCTTGAAAGGGGGTCTGCCCGTGAGTGGTGGCTACCTGTAATATATATATATATATATATATATATATATATATATATATATATATATATATATATATATATATATATATACTTTATTTATATATATACATATATATATATATATATATATATATATATATATATATATATATATATATATATATATATATATATATATATATATATATATATATATATATATATATATATATATATATATATATATTTTTTTTTATTGTTACTCCGTTGTGTGTTGTGTCTATATAATATATATATATATATATATATATATATATATATATAAAGATTTTTTGTTTAAAATTGCGACTTTATTTTCCTTTATTACTTATTGCATTCTATTTAATTTAAGAACAATTAAATTGGTAACTAATGGAGGAAATTAGTTTTAAGATTTAAGCGGAAACAAATTTAAATTTAAACAAATGAGAAACTTAAAAAATAAATAAATTTAAGAACTAAAAGTTTAATAATTAAATTTGTAAATAAATAAATAAATAAATAAATAAATAAATAAATAAATGCACACAAAACAAAAGAAGGAAATCATGTTCTTTTTTTCATTGGTATTCAAAGAAATTTTCTTTTTCTCTATTTTTGGTGTTTTTTTTACTTTTTTTTTTTTTAACCGTTTTAAATTTTGCGTTGGAGGCTTGAAAAAAAAGGTTCCTCGGAGGCGAGATTTTGTATATAAGGGAAAGAATAAAGATGGCTTATCTCAATCCGGACGGAATCCAAATGTTTTTCAATGTTTTTTCGACTCTTTTCATTTTCTGTTTATCGCTCTCATTATAAGATATAATCTCTAAGCAGAGGAAATAAAAAGGCTATTAGGGAACAATTAATATATATATATATATATATATATATATATATATAATAATAACTTTATATATAATATAGATAAATATATATATATAATATATATATATATATATATATATATATATATATATATATATATATATATATATATATATATATATATATATATATATATATATATATATATATGTGTGTGTGTGTGTGTGTATGTCTGTGTGTGTGTGTGTGTGTGTATGCATAAGTATGCATTTGTAGTTACGTGTGAGTGTGTACTTTACTTACAATAGCGTTTTCCAACTTTTTTATATCCATTTTTCTCTTTTAATTTGTTTTAAAATATGAAATAGCCCCTCTCTAAAAAAAATATATATAAATTTGTGATATATATTTAAAACCTAATATTTATTCTTGTGCTTGATGCTTCTTCTCTAGAATATGAAGGTTTGGCCTTATTTTTGCGCTTTTATCTATGATATATAAGCTAAATGATATATGAAGTCTATTCCGAGTTTCCGACTCTTTGTTAAAATTTGGTTAACGTTAATTATTGTTTTAACTACATAAACATATTTGTTTCATACTGTGGGATAATGTAATTAAAGTTCTTTTGAGCATAAAAAATCAGGTATTCCAAATTTGTGAAAGTTCATATACACCCTTCATTGCATTTAAATTAAGGAGTTCTTCTCGAAAGTTTAATAAGTAGTAGACTAAACTAGCTTTAAAATGTTTTGAATTACTTTTAACAAGCATTTACATTTAATTAACATGACAAACTTCCCTTACTTTTGAAATGATATTTCTTTCATTTTTAGAAAACTCTAAACTAGCCGGATGCGAATACATTTGTGTGCTTTCTGTTTCTGAAAAAAAATTATTGGTATGATTTTAAAGAATTTCAAATCTTGCTAAGAAATTTCCTTTAGAATTTTGCGGAGAAGTCTAACATACTCTTCATCACTAGGGTATATCACGTTTGCCACTGAACTTTATTTTGTTAATGATTCTGATAACTATATAAGAGATTCAATAGAGATTATATATATATATATATATATATATATATATATAAATATATATATATATATATATATATATATATATATATATATATATATATATATATATATATATATAATATATATATATATTTATATATATTATATATATATATTATATATTATATATGAATTCAATGTGGTATAAATATTTCTGGACACACTTCTTTTAGATAAGGAAAAAAATCTTCTGCCATCCAACCGCTGAGATGAAAACATCACTTTCACATGACACCAAATTTTTTAATGAATATTTCATTTTGGTCAAATCAAGTTTGAACTGGATTATAATAGTATAATAGTAGTTTCATTACTGTTAATCAATTCACAAATAAAATATTTAATTTTGCATTGATAATCGAGGTAACGTTTCATGAAAATCTCTTTCAGAATTGATAATCAGCAGGTTCATTACGTTTATATGAATGTTTTCATTTTAAGGGATCTTTTATAAATCTTGAAAAGGCTTCACCCAATATAGGAAAATTTAACGAAAGACTCGTAAGCTTTCTTGGATCTAAAATGATTTCGATAAAACCATCAATATAGTGGATATTCATTTCTATTTTGCAGACACTTTTTCTTTTTGCAATAAATATAATTTTTAAGGATTTATAATTAATTTCAATATGACGTTTCATTTGAAAATCAAATCCCCTGTTTGACAAAAGTCTAAATTGCACTACTTACCGCACCCAAACTCGTTATTTTAATAGAGTCTAAAGTCTAAAGTCTAAAGTCTAAAGTCTAAAGTCTAAAGTCTAAAGTCTAAAGTCTAAAGTCTAAAGTCTAAAGTCTAAAGTCTAAAGTCTAAAGTCTAAACACATATCGAATCTATTCGTCTTTCTTTATTGCGATATAACCACAAAAATAAAAGTTTAAAAGATAAAGATATGCCGTGAATCTCCAACATTTAAATTCTATTAATTATACTATAAATTAGTATTGAAATATGCTATTAAATTTTTAAGTAAATATGTTTAATTTTTTTTAATAGATTGCAAATTCGGAAAGGCTTTTAGTGCAGCTTATCAGGTGCTTCTTTTCTATTTCTCAGAAAAATAGAACTAAAATGAATGTGGCATTCTTGTAGATATTATCTTCATTGAAAGACGTAAGAATGTGAAAAACTAATTAAATAGAATCGGAATAAATAAATATTAAAAATTTACACATTTATTTTCTTTGTCAAAAAAATATTTTCGCACACCATAGGACGAGCTCCCCACAGATAAAAATATTAATTTGTTATTACATCATGATGTCAGGAAATATATATTTTTTTAATCAGTCCATTGAAAATTTATTCTTTTGGATTTTATTACCTTATATATATATATATATATATATATATATATATATATATATATATATGTATATATATATATATATATATATATATATATATATATATATATATATATATATATATATATATATACTGCTATATATTGCTATATATATATATATATATATATATATATATATATATATATATCAGCGCGACTCCTGCACTCGATATACTCTGGCTCAGCCCGAGTGAACATTCGAATATTATATCCCAGTTTTTTGTAGAATGTTTAAAAGCATTTAATATACAATTAATATAATTAAAAGGTTTTAAAACATTTTAAAAAAAAAAACTAAAATATAATATTCAAATGCTCGCTCGGGCTGAGCCTGGCCTAGGTAAATCGAGTGTAGGAGTCGTGCCCGATACTCATATATATTTACAAAATCCGTAAAAATTTAATAGATATCAATGGAATAATTTTACTCAATTTAAAAAATATGGATTTGTAGATTCTGAAGATCTAATTGGTTTGAAAAATTATCAACAAACGGACTCACAATTTGGATTTTAAAGTATTGTTTTATATTTAGATTTTACATTGACTCTGATGACACATGGTATTTTCTTTTCTACATTAAGAGACCCGAAGAAGTTTTGCTGCATCTTCAAAACTACTTGAAATTTTTTTCATCAAAGTCTGCACGAAAATCTTTCAAAACACGTCTCGTATTTTCAATATATATATATATATATATATATATATATATATATATATATATATATATATATATATATATATATATATATATATATATATATATATATATATATATATATATATATATATATATATATATATATATAAAGTTAAATTTATAGAAGCAAAAAGACGAGGGTGGATGAAATATTGAGAGAAAGTAAATTAGGAAATAATCGTTCAAAATATTGATTTGGTAATTGGCAAACAGTGTACACATGATGAGGGTGGAGATTCAGTACGGAGTCTAAACTTTAATTTCTAATTGCACAAAGAATAGAAGATGAAGAAAATAGAACGTGGTGAGATTGGAAGAAGTTAATTGAGAAAAAAAATTGCGAGACATTTGTAAAGGGATTGTGTTCTCTTTATTGAAGAAAACAAGATGTAATTATTCAAAAATTCATGGTGATCAAATAGTCGCATTAACTAAACAGGAAAGCAATACATATATTATGAAAGAGTTAAGATAATATGAGATTGGCAACACTCACTACAAATATTAGTGTTTCATGGAAACAGAAGCTACCCTATAATTATAGAAGAATAGTTTTATAAACATTATAGAGTATATGTACGACGAAAACCTTTAGGAATATTTTTTAAAATTACAGATAATGATTGATTTTGAAAAGGATGGTAAAGACAAATATATATATATATATATATATATATATATTTATATAT
>JABUQX010020692.1:0-12500 GCA_015478945.1 Trachelipus rathkii
TACGTTGGTAATTTATTCGTACTACTACTACTACTAACTACTTACTACTACTACTACTACTACTACTACTACTACTACTACTACTACTACTACTACTAATAATAATAATAATAATAATAATAATAATAATAATAATAATATAATAATAATAATAATAATAATAATAATAATAATAATAATAATAACAAGCTTACAATATAGTATAATAGTACAATATAATACTAATAATCATAATAATAATAATAATCGATTCCAGTAATGATAATAATCGTCCAAGAACAAAATATCACTCAGCTGTAGCTGAACAGATAATAAAGGCCGAATTTAGTATTGATAACAAAGAGGAAACAACCTAGAAAGGAAACATCAATGTTGATAACAAAGAAGGAATAATTCTGGAAGGAATCATCGATGTTGATAACAAAGAGGAAACAACTTAGAAAGGAAACATCAATATTGATAACAAAGAAGGAAGAATTTAGGAAGGAAGCATCAATGTTGATAACAAAGAAGGAATAATTTAGGAAGGAAGCATCAATGTTGTGAAAAACTTTTAAACGATCGTTGGAAAGTCTGATGGAGAGTGGGAGAGAGAGAAAGTCAGGACGTGGAGAGGACAGGAAAACGACCGATAAAATCACAAGGAAAGAATTTGATAAGACTTTCCCAAAAATGACGTGAGGTAAAACATCAGAAGTAGAAAAAACACCTATCGAACTCATAGTGGAAGAGAAAGAGGTTGTGAACAACAGAGTATTCTGGAGCTCACAGGCTGTACAGATCAGGAAAAATACCAGATGACTGGGGGAAAACCACCAGAGTGCCGATCTTTAAAGGGAAAGGAAATACAAGAGAATGTGAATATTATAAAAGAATAGCTCTTATACTACATGTAACAAAGTTGTATGAGAGAATAATAGAAGGAAGGACAAGAGCCCGGTTCGAACCAATTTCGGAAGAGGAACAAATGGATATAGGAAAAATCGGAATGTTACAAATTTGATTTTTTGGATTAAGAATGGTCATGGGAAAGGGTTGGGAGTTTACATAGACTTGCAGAATCCTTTGATTCCATACCCAGAGAGAGGTGCACCAGCACCGGCACCAGCACGCAGCACCAGCACCAGCACCAGCACCAGCACGCAGCCACCAGCACCTGCAGCACGCAGCACCAGCACCAGCACCAGCACCAGCACCAGCACCAGCACCAGAGCACCAGAAGAGAAAAGATGAATGGTGTTTTAAGATTTATCCCCGATGGAAGAGCTTTGCTTACACTGCCTGAGAATGGGCGCCCACCTTGGGCAGCCGAGAATTTCCTTCATTCTTAGACTGAAAGTTTGCTTATTCTTAGGTTTATAATTCATATTGAGCAAGAGTGACCAAGGGAAGACTACTGAGTCCCTTTTCCATAAGCTGAAATGAAAGCAAATAAATAAGTAAATTAATAAATAAATAAATAAATAAATAAATAATTAAAATAAATAAATAAATAAATAAATAAATAAATAAATACAATAGAATAAATAAATAAATAAATTAAAAAGCTGAAACAGCAGAAGGTGTTCTTGTAATGTATGTTCATCATGCGTTGTAATGGCTAGATTTGCCACAGGTGCGGGCTTTCTATTGACTTTAACCGAACAAATTCGTGGCTTGTCACCTAACTCTGCAATTCATGGAATACGGCAGCTCTCTAACTCTAACCATAATCTTTTGCTATTGCCTGAGACCCAGATGGCTAAGAATTCATCCTGCTAACTCGTTTAATATATCCAACATAACTTATTTTCATAATTCGTCTGAAAGGGTGGTGTAATGTGCCTATGTAAACTAAACACTCTGTACACAAGTCCTGCAGATCCTTGATGCTCGAGCTAACTTCGGATATTCTGTGGCTTAAATTCTTTCTTCTCTACTACAATCAATCTTTGTTACTTGCTGCTACTGTTCTTTGCACTACCTAGAACAGATTTTCCAAGCCTTTTTTGATTACCTTACTACTTCTTACGAAACTGTTATATCTTCTTATCCAAATACTGAGGTCTTCTATTTAGAGGAGTTCAATGAATGATTGGGCTCCTCTTATATTCTGATTAGTGGGGAGGGATGCCGAATGCAATTCAGTATTCTCACGATCTGAGCAAATAATTAAAGAAATACCTGCATTCCGGGTCGTCCAACCAATCTCTTGACACACTTGCCTATTACCGAATTTTGGCTACGGCCGGGTTCCCCCAAAAAAACTGCTGCTCAAGCTCCCTTCCTTTGGGTTTGCCTCCTTCTCTTTGCTTACTTATGTCTAGCTCTCCATTTCAAATCACTCAATATCGCTGATGCTGATGGGGCGACTTCTTCTTTTTCTGCAATAGTGGTGTTCCTCAGGGTCCTGTCATATCTCCTACTTTATTCCTACTTTTCATTAATGATCTTCTCATCTGCATATCTCACTCTATCCACTCATATGCCAATGACTCGAAACTTCATTCTTAAACTCATTTCAATTCTGCTCCTCTTTTACTTCTAGAATTTGCCTCTCGTCCTTAATCTTTCGATTCTTTTCTGCGTTGATCTGGATATGAATTTCGATGTAAGTGCCGTCTCAACCTTGTGGAATTAATTCTTTAAAACCAACTTGCTTACAAATCTTCCTCTCTTAGAGACACCTTCTAACTTTCCTATCTCTTTCGACGGTTCCTCTCGTCTCTCCTGTTGACAATATAAACATCCTTGGCCTTAACATAAACAAAAAAATATCTTTGGAACCTGCACATCACAACGGTTGCAGGCGCGGCAGTACGGAAAATGTAGATGAGGATCGAGATGCGAGACAGCGATTTTTTTCTTCTTCTCAGTATAAGGTCAATTACAAGGTTGCTGATACATGCCGCTTTGTACGGAGTAACTGCTCTCATATGCTGGGGGGAATCTGGTTTCACTGGGTTTTTGGATAGGGTCTAGCTCAAAGGCAAAGGCTTTAAACTGTCGCTGCAACTTTCTAGTTCACTTGACCCTCTATCTTTTGCGGCGCGATGTTGGTGCTTTTATGTCTTTTCTATAGGTACAGTAGCGCAAATACTCGAGGGAACTTTTCCCATGCACGTAGCACCACCTTTACGACAACCTCGTAGCACAAGGGGTGCTGTACTGCGCACGAGTTTTGTGTGGCGATATTTGTAACTCGCAGACTAAGTTCGCTGCGGTGCTTCCTTCTTTTTCTGCCCCCCTTGTTCTGTGGAATTCTGCTTCGCATCTTCTGGCTTCCTACTGCAAATTTAATATTCCCTCACTTTAAAACTGCATCTGTGCTCATCTGCAGTAATTTGCGTTAGATGAATTTTTGAGGCTTCACACCCTTTCCTTGATAGGGCCTGCCGTGAGGGCCGGTGTCAACTGTATATATATTATATGATATATATAAATATAATATATATTATATATATATATAGTATATATATATATATATATATATATATATATATATATATATATATATATATATATATATATTATAGATAGATATATAATATATATATATATATATATATATATATATATATATATATATATATATATTTTATATATATAATATATATATATATATATATATATATATATATATATATATATATATATATATATAATATAGATATATTTATATCTATAGAGTATATCATATATATATATATAAATATATTAATATATAATTTATATATATATATCATATATATATATATATATATATATATATATATATACTATATATAGAAGAGAGAGAGAGAAGAGAGAGAGAGAGAGAGAGAGAGAGAAGGGTGTCCAGAAGTCCCTCGCACCAACAGATTTTCAAAAAAATATATTGTCGCAATTTATCTTTTGCTTTCAGATTGCATTATGACTGAGAAACTAAGCCTAGAGAAGAAAGAGTTCAAGAACTTGTTTTCATGTTTGGAAGACAAGGGGCTACACACCGCTCAGTAACTGATGAATTCAACCGCAGCCACCCTGAGAGACAAAAAATTGAGCCATACCACTCTCTGCCATTTAATCAAACGTTTCCAGGAAACTGGCTTAGTTGCTGACTGTCTGAGATGTTGGCGACCAAAGAGTGCAACTGATGAAGAAAAACATCCACTATGGTTTTTTGCGAATGTCTGTGAAAAGTTTCTGTAAAATCAAGTCAGAAGAGTACTGCCAGGAAGTTTAAACATAAGCAAATCATTAGTGCATCGGTATTCTCATGACGTACATATTTAATCCATACAAAGTACATCTTGTGCAAGCTCAACATAGTGATATAGGGAAATGGAATTTTATGAATGGATGTGCCCACATATAGATTCGTCAATATTTTTCAGTGATGAAGCCCATTTTTCATGTTTGAATGACCAGTTGAAGGCCGATACATATCCGCTATTGGTCACAGGAAACAATCCACGTTGGCTTGAGGAGGGACACTATCACACAACCAAGGATTGCAATGGTGTGGCTGGAATCTGGGAAGAGACAATCTTAGCACCATACTTCTTTATGAGTAATGTCACTGGTGAACCTATTTAGAATTCCTGCAGACTTTCTTGTCTGACTACCTTGAGGATTTACCATACGTCGAACGACGAGAACCTTTTATTCAGCAAGATGGAGCTCAGCACATTTTGCAGCTTGCGTGCGTCCACTTGGACAGACCGTTTCGCTAACGCAGAATGAATTGGACGGAGAGGTCCCGTGGAGTGCTACTCCGATTACCAGAATCTTACCAACTGTGAATATTTCCTTGGGTCATCTCAAATCTGTTGTGTACCAGAATCGTCCACGCACCCTTGATGATTTAAGAGATGCATATAGCGAACTAAATGCCGCAAATGAATCCCCGCTAAAAACTCCTTAGGAGTGTGAAAGACAGTTTTGTGAAGAGAATAGATGAGTGTTTTAATGCAGAGGACTGCTCACTTTTGAGCATTTGTTATGCTTTAAATAAAAGTATTTATATTATTAAATAAATTTTCTTTCGAAAACCTGTATGGTGCGCGACTTCTGGAACACCCCTATCTTATCTATCTATGCTATCTATATATATATATATAGTAATTATATTATTATATATATGATATATATATAGATTATACTATATATATATATATATATATAATATATATATATATATATCTATGTATATTAGTTATATATATATATATAATTATATATATATAGTATATATATATATATTATAGTATATAATATATATATAATATATATATATATATATATATATATATTTATATATATATATATATATATATATAATATATATATATATATATATATATATATTATATAATATATATATATATTATATATATATATAATATGATTATATATATATATATTATGTATATATATATATATAATTTTGTATATATATAGTATATATATATATTATATATATATATAGATATATTATATATATAATAATATATATCATATATATACTATATATATATTATATAATATATATATAATATATATAGTATTATATTATATATATATATATATATATATATAATATATATATATATATATATATAATATATATATATAGTATATACTATATTAATTGTCTTGATTTCTAATTTGGTAATTATAAAATCTTTAAGTGAAAGTTTGATTTTATGTAATATATGTTTTAATAACAATGAGTGAAAAATATTTAAATTTGTATATATTTTTTTTATTCGCAGGTTGGTACAGGGGGAAAATAGAGCATGAAATTCGCATTCCCACGAATTTGGAGAGAACCAACTGATCACTTCAGCAATTGTTTCTTCTGTTTGGTGGACCCTGTTGCCGCAAGCGTCGAGCTGGCAAAAATGCGCCTGCTATCAAATATATGCCAGACCTTTGGTGCTCCATTGCCAAGTGGCCACACTCTCCTGATGCTTCAATGTTCACATTTCTCTAAAGGGAAGACAGCCATCTTCAAAAGAAAGCAGCAAATCAGAAGACGATGAAGTCGTTGATGCTGAATATAGTGTAGCTGGGGAGAGAAAGAAACCATATTTCCTCAACAAGAAGACATCAACTACTTGAATCAGAGTTCTTGTCTCACAATAGTCCAATGCGAGCTTTTGACGTCGAGGCTCAAGAAGTGGAATTTGTTACATGAAAATGTTGAAAAGTCGCAAAGTCAGAGAATACGACACACTCTTTTTCAACTTTCTTCGCCAGTGCAAAATGGTTTTGCTTCTGCCAAAACTGTGCAGGGTTTTGTCTTCTGAGGCACTTGAATTGCTGTATCCTGCGGTGGCGCCTCTTTTATTGATAGCTCATCGAAGAGTCTAAACGCTGTGGCTGACTTCACTAAAGGGAAGCTATGTATTCATCTGCTTTCCTGGTTCACCTCGGTGGCAGCTCAGAGAGGAACACTGCAGCGTGAAGCTATTGTTAAGTGGCCCTGAAATACGAGTAAAACAATTGGAAAGTTTATGGAGATTTAGAAAATGGTAATCCTCCTGATAGGGCTCCCAAGGCGGTTTTAACCAAGTTTCAATGCTAGCCTTTGGTCTTTGGGATGCAGTGGCCGTCCGCTGAACACTACAAAGCGAGAGTTGGCCACATCAATATTGTAGGGAGAAAATTCAAATGGGGGAGCCTCTGTTGGACGCCTCGCAGAAAAATGTTTCCGCCCCCAACTAACATATACCTAAATTAGACCGTCATGACACAGGTTTTTCTATAGCTCTATCGATAAAGAGTCTCTTCAGCCTGGTCTTCATGTACCTGCAAAGAATTCTTCCTGAAGTCTTCCTGTCTGCAGGCAAAAGGTCAATAGGCTAGTCGTGCTTGTCATTAACCATTCGGGACGCCCAACCCTCGGTATTTCGGGGCCCTTGGTGGTTCCCCACGGGACAAAAACTGAAGAAACACTAGAGTCGGAGTCAATAGGAGTTGCAAAGAATTCCAGGAAAAGGAAAGCAAATGAGCTGCTTAGTATAACAGCTGGGAATATAATTTAACAACCAGTCTTATACGCATAAGTAGCTCTTATAGTTGCAGGTTCGAGGTTCGTTTATTTCCGTCTTTGAGTTTGGGAATATTCATCTTGAAGACGTCTAATATGGAATCTTTTTATTTCTAGGGTTAGAGTTTGTTTAAGACGGAGGGTTGGTCGTATTATTGGATGCGACCTGGAAGCTTTGGGACCTTCTGTGCTCCACAGCTATAGGGGGAATAGAGCGCTTCTGTAGAACGTTGGTATCACCGTGACAATGGACTGTAAAAGCAGCCCTCATTATCTTATCTCTAGCGGGATGGGAGTCCATTTTCATCTATGGGTGACATTTAGGAGGTATGGGTAGTTATAGGAGAACAACAATTTTTGGCAGGTGTCCAACCTACGCGGCACTGCACGCATATAGCGGAAATTTTGGCTGATGCGACATTTCACTACCCAGTGACCAATATCTATAAATGGCATCAGCTTTAGATTAGTTATAGTTAGTACTGCGCGAGGGCCGTGCTAACTCCAATAGACAAAGGGTAGCAGAACTTGAAGCGTTGATCGATTAAATAAACCCGAACACAGTTCGCATTGATGTTTAAGAGTACTACTAATCTTTTAGTTATGATGATTACGGAATTTAGCAGCCACTTAGTCTATGGATAAATATCTCCGATACCTATTTAATACCAATTGTCCTAGTTAAATCATACTGCTTTCTTTTTAGGGGTCTCACTTTAAACAATAATGGTCTTTGACGCGCTCTGTTGTCGAGTAACATCTCAGTTGACAGAGGAGAGTAAAGCTGCCTCACCTGTGTTTGATGAAGTGTTATATGATACGTGCTCATTTCATCTAGAGAGTAATTTGTGATGAAACTCGAGAGTGTATTCACTTTTCATCATATTTTTATATCGAAGTCGTGGCACTGAGAGAATATGTTGCAATATTTAATCTATCCCTGGATTCTCGGAAAGATTCAAGTATTGGAGAAAATTTAAGCACTTTTTTATCACTGAGCAGTGGGCACCGGTACATAGAAAATAGAGAGGAATTTCAGTTGTTACCAAAGACAAAAAATGTGTTACATAGTGATTGATTTTACGCACACTCAACACCATCTGGAACAAAGCACGACACCTCTCTCCATCGTTCACCCATGGCAACAATTCCGTTTTTTCATTATTACTCTCTTTAGAAAATTAGAATTCATGTAACTATAACAATACAAAAAGAAAATAATTTCACATGACCAGAAAAAATAAAAAAAATAGCTAATGAGAAAATACTAATTCTTTAAATAAAATCCTTTCTCTTTAGGGCAGAAGCAATGAAACCATTCATTTCGTGCATTAATAAGATTACATAGCACTCATTACTCAGCTTACTTCTGTCCTCATTACGAAATCTATTTTTGTCGTCAACAGCACTCAAAATTTTTTTTTTTAAATATACATTCATTAAAAACTACTGTATTATGACAAATGCAAAATAAAACTATACATCCCCCCCCCGATTTGGTGTATTGTTTGGGATATGGGGCACATCATACACGCCCTCTAAAACAACCGACAAAGAACCAGAACTCCAGAACCGCCAACAGCCTTCTCGTTTTTCCCCTAAACTACCTCCGCCACCACCCTGACAGACAAGGACTAACCGTTCTACCAGTCTCTTCGGCCAGAATTCCATAGACTCCCTACTCCATTCAGCGCACACAAACTCTCAAACATGCCAAACATCAGTTCCCCCTCAGCCTCGCCTTAACTATATGCTACCCCTTCCCACAACTCTATGCCATCACAATGTCAAATCCTCCCGTTCTCCACCCGACTAACTAGAGGGTGAACGAATTGAGGGATTATCGGGAACATAAATATATCAGTGCATCTAGATGAGCCATTCAAATTCTATATAACCATGACCGAGGTCTCTACTGACAAGTCAATTAGATATGCGGCACGCACAAGCTAAATATTCCCTTCCGCATTGAGTATCGACGGGTAGTGAAACATTACCTCACTGTGAGTCCAAATGGGCAAGGAAATACAGAATTGCAATCGTCATTCTGTTAAAAAAAAAATAAAATAAAATAAGAGTAATAATCAATAATAATCATAATAATGATAGAAATGATAATAAATAGATATATATAGGAGATAATAATAATAATAATAAAATAATTAATAATCCTCTAGTAATATAACTAGTTTAGTCAGAAATACAGGTAATTTCACCTATATATCATTATTATATCAAATATAGTTAATCAAATATACATCACATTTAACTCTATGAATGACCATCTTCGAAACTGGACATAAAGCACTCGAGCAATTAAGATGGATATAACCTTTGTTTAATATACCCCTACGCCTTCTCACTATTATATGATATTTTAGGTTAATGTACTATATACTTTTAAGTAGTATTACTAAATTTACTATCCCAAGCTTACACTTAATATATATTACTCTAGCATATCCTAACGTAATACTATACCATAAATCAGTAAGTATTATTACTTCTGTACTATTATTGATAGACTATTTTGGTGGACTACGTAGTATGTCTATTATATATATTAGTATATACGTAGGGCTTACTTTGATAATATATTGATATACTGCTCGGAGCGGGGTATGGTATATATAATACATACTTATTTTAGTAGCTAAATAATATGTAGATTAGACCTACAGGTCTGGATATATATGCTATAGGCAGGTACGTAGATTATTATATGTCAATACGCTATGTATGAAAACGCTTTATAGGTATATACAGTGTATCCCCTAATAACAGAAGAATAACTAAATAATATATGCTCACTTGATATGATATATCGTGATGGTTGTGTGTGGTTTGTGCTGTGTGCTCGTTCGCTGTAGAGATATATAATATACTATCCAAGAGCATATGGGTTCTCACACTAGTTTTCTTAGAGATCGGCCATATATGATAATTTGCGAAATAAGTCACTCAATAGTCACTTGATGTTTGGCTACTCCTGGCTAAATCCATACTTTTCTAATGCGAATAAAAATGTATATACTGAATAGATAATTGTTTAAAGAATTCACTTGCCTTCTCTATATATTCATAAACACTTTGAATAATGACTCTTATAGTGGTTATTATATACTTATACACATATAATTAATAAGTAACAATAAAATCTTTTCCGCCAACATCTCAGAAAGGAAATGTGATAAATAATGATTTTTTTTGAATTTTTCGATTAATTGTTGTATCGTACATATCTCTCGTATGCAATCAAGGAGACTTTTATTATACAATTAATTTTTCTTAATCGATCCTAAAAATAATATTCATGAGTGATGTAGAGTTTACGCTCTCATTCAGAAGACTTTTTTTTATTGCTTTTTTTTTTCTAGAATATAAGCCTAAAAAAAAACAAATTAAATTTTAAAAAAAATCGAAATAATTATAAAAAAAAATAACTGCAAATTCTTTAGTTTTTAAACACGCCATATCATAATTTACAATTGATGAAGAAAAAAAAGCGGTTTAAAACAAATCTGTTTAAATTTAACACCCTGGAGATATATATTTCTTTAAAACTTATTAACAATATAATGGTTTACTACCCTATATTATATATATACTATCTATATATATATTACTATACTAATATATATCTAACTATACTTATATATACTAATTATTACTAACTATTATATATATTATCCTATCCTACTCTTCCTCCGGTCCCCCCTCTTCCCATCTTCTATATATATATATTATTATATCTTTCTCATTCTTTACGCATTCTACATCCTCTCCCAGTCAGGTTCACGAGCCTGTCAGTGGGGCAATCCTGCTCGCTTCGCATCTTGGTTTCTACCTGCACGATCGCCATGCCGTCATCAGGCTCATCCTTGGCCAGCATCGGCGTGTCCTGCCTTAATGAACTCTTCACTGTGGTTTGTTCTATCCATCTCTTCGCGCGGTCTCATCTCTCTCGACCGCCCACCTCCCTTCCGGTCCTCTTCACCTCCATCCCTCATCACGCTCTCACTCAGCAACTCTCTGCTCCTGCATCCTCTCCAGGTGTTCCCACAATCTTTCAGTTCTGTGCTGGCGTGCCACGATTTATTTCATCCATATGTTTCACCCCTACGCTCTTTCCTCTGCACTGTTTCGTTCTTCTCACTGCCTTCCATCTTACTGTCCATCTGATCGTCTTTCTCTTTCATCTTACTTCATGTCGCTCAGCAAAATTTCTACTCTTACGCCGTCTGTCCTGAATCTACTACTTCTCCTCTTACTTCCTGATCATGCTCCCATATTTGTCTTCCGCCCATTAATAACAGACAGTATTGTTGTAGTCAACACTCCCTCGGTAATATAATGCTCGTCGATGGATAGGTATCGGATAGATAGGGTCGGTGCCCTCAGAGGGTTCCGCCGCACACTATTACAGTGTTTTCGCACAAACAGAGATCTAATATATTATTCTCTTAATATCAAATAAGACTGCGGTATATCTTTGGCTCTACAAGTCAATAGGCTGATAATGCTCACTAGTCGAGCATTCCTCACTTGCTGACATTTCCTATATCGACTCACAACGCACCTCTTCTCTATCTCTGTCACAAAACTCGTCAATCATACTGACTGCATCTCTAACGGGCTTTTAGCGTGAGTGATATTATTTTGAGGCATTTTAGCTTGTGAGTAGTCCTGCAATATTTTTCATATAATTCTAGTCTACACGCGGGCTGCGTCTGAGAGACCGCGACGTATATTTCTAGCGTAGCACAATACAGACTTGATGCCATGCCACTCCCATAACGGGAAATATATCCAGTTGGTTAAGATCAATGGTATATATTCGGAGTTCTGTACTCATCTGCGACGCCACTCATCCTGTCCACATCATCTGTTTATGGCAAATTGGTAACTCGCGTCCAGCATTCGTGGTGTCGAAATGCTCTCGTCGCGAAGATTGCACAAAGTCGACTGCTGTGACCTTCAGATCGCTACTCTCACTCCATCGCTCGACATCTACAGGTTCTGTCGTCGACCGTAATGGTAACACTACCAAGTCAGGTAGTCTGGCATATACCATGATGTCTCGTCAATGCATGCGCTTCGTGTAAGACTCTGCTTTTACAGTCTCTTATGACTATTGGTCCAAGGGAATTAACCGACGAAAAGTCAATAGCCAATGGAATCGCGTACGACTAACACGAGTTTCAACGGCAGTAGACACCCTTGCTTACTCCAATTTTTACGCTATAATATCGATATACTGTCTCGTAAATGGATGATCCTGAATGGGCTATGATTGTTACCTCTCTTCGGCCAGATTCGTCGAACTAGAGCTTAATACAAGCGAATTACTCTATGATACCTATGGGTAGTGTTATGAAATATGTGTTACCCTCCTCAAGCGAACATGGATTGTTTCCTTGACCAATAGCGGGAATATTGTATCGTTTCATGGATCATTCAATGAAAAATTTATGAGCTATCATCA
>JABUQX010020692.1:17500-22500 GCA_015478945.1 Trachelipus rathkii
TATAATTAAAAATATGTAAAGTATATTGTTTCAAGAATCTAATATTTGCCTTATTAATGATAATTTAAGTATAACTCTGGTTTTTAACCTTTATTTCTTCATTTTCACATGTATAACAACCTCTAATGATTTAAATATAAGATGATGTCATAGTCTTACTATAGCAACTGATAGTTGAAGATGATGAAAACATTTGAATGATGTAATATCAATGATGTAATGCGTCAGTGTGAAGAATGTTAGGTAAATAAAATTTGATACCATCAAGAACCGGCACGCAATGAGACTACAAAATGTAATTCTCGCATTGCTGAAATTGCATTATTGATTATTTCTGATGCAATGTCTTATGGGTTTAGGAAAAGGATAACTTTTGTAATGGCGCTGATAACAAGCTAATTTATGCTGTAAAACTAACATAAATTAACTGAAATATTGACGTTGTCCTGCAGTACCAATATAACGTGGCGTTTTAAGGATGTGCAATTTGGGCTTTTTATAATACCTGTAACGTAATGATACTGTTTAAGTATAGCTTTAAATCAGATATGTAAAACATTTTAAGCATTATAATTTAATAAAACAACTATTATAATGATATACTTGGAAGATGAAACGTTTTAAGTATCAATGCGAAACATAAACATTAAAATTATTTTTTAAAAGTCATGCATTGAAAGATAAAAATTAAATATTTTTTAGGTGCCAATATTAAATAATAACATTAAGCAGTTTTAAAACAGTGTAATGGAAAAGGAAATTTAGTAAGTAAAATTTTTTATTGTTCCCTTTAAATAAAACATTAAGACTACTATAAAAATCATCATGGTAAAATAAAAATAGAAAGTAAATTTTTTTTATTTAACTTTTCAAGTGTTAACTTAATTGTGTTTATATTCCATTTTATTTTCATTTTCAATGTTTGTTTCACCTTTTTCACTTTTCATCTTTGAAAAATTTTATTTTCTGATTTCTCTTTTCAAAGAATGTCTTTTAAATTAATTTAAAAGACATGCCTTGAAAAGAGAAAGCAGAAAATAAAAATTTTCAAAGATAAAAATTGAAAAAGGTAAAACAAACATTGAAAATAAAATAGAATATACATACAGTTAAGTTAATCTTTGAAAAGAAAATAAGTTGGAACTTTATTTGAAGACAGAGAGTATAGTATGTGAAAATATTTAAGTTGAAAGATCAAAAAACTATAAACTTAAATTTAATAATATGAAGTATAAAAATGATGTATGGGACACGTTTGGATGCTGGCACCAAAATATGCTGGTGTGCAATAGCTAGTGAATGGCATAGGAAGAGATTTGTAACCAGTGAAACTGCTTGTTTAAGAGATGACGTCATGACTTTGATTGCTAAATAGTGTTAAAGATTCTGAAGAAGATAAAGTTTTAAGGAAAGTGTTGATGGGGATAAAGTGCAAAAATATAGAGAAAGATCTTAGCATGTGAAGAAAAGATGAATGAATGGCTTTGAAAAATATGTGTAAGATATTATAATGTAATGAATAAACTTAGATTATATTTGGAAAATAGTTAGAAAGACATCAGAAGTGCATTGTGTCCATGTCCACCAAGGATTTAACAATATAAAAGGTAATGAACAGTGGGTAAGGTTGTACCGTACAATAGTTTCAGAGCATGTAATAAAGGGAAAATGCTAAATTTCATTAATGTAATTACAAGTTAGTTAGAAACTTGTTAGAATATTGACGTAAAATAACTAAAATATCCTGAAGAAGGTTCAGAATATTTAAAAATAGTTGAAAATAGCAATAAAGTATGTGAAAGTAAATAAAAATAATTATAAAATGTACATGATGAAAAAATAACTGTTTTGAGGTTCGAAAATAGCTAGTAGTTAAATGAAGGTCGCCAAACAGCTGTCTTCTAAGAGACATGTACAATAGCAGAACGGTTTTGACACGTCGCATCACTCAGACAATTTGCCAGGTTACGGAAAGGAATAGGATCTGTCAAGTTAGATGGTAATTTCCGGATCAATCTAAAGAAAGCGGGCAGCGGGAGGAAAATTGACTGGGTCAAGAGAGAAAGCAGAGATATACCTAGACGGAGCACCAGCAACAACGTTGTATGAGTCTTTAAAATAGAAAAAAAGAGACAGCAGAACCTGATGACGGTCGCTCTTAGATGGAATCAGGCTCTAGAAGACGGTGGTGAGAAGTTTATGGTTAGTGCAGTGGTCTCCAAAGTGGGGTACGCGTACCCCGGGGGGTACGGGGTACGTAAAAGATAGCCTCTTAAAGATCATCAGATATGATCTTATCAAAATTAGATTGCGTATATTATATATATATATATATATATATATATATATATATATATATATATATATATATATATATATATATATATATATATATATATATATATATATATAAACTCGCGGGCGAATTTAATGTATTACCTGTAAATATAATTTAAACTCTTTCATATTGGGAAATGTAGGGCGGTTTAGTTTCATTTGGTTCATACCTAACTCGGGAGTGTTTCACATGGTTATAAATGTATAAACCGTATGTAACGTTACAGTGTGTAAGGTATTTACAGGTAAATAAGAAACGAGAAAAAAATATTGGTATGATGATTTTATTAATCAACAACAATATTCACCACAAATTGATGTGATAACTTCAAAGTGTGCGGTTGTACGCTCCCTGGCCCTTCAACTTCCTCAAGCGATCGGCATTGATTAAATGATATTGGAGATTGATCTCCTGCGGGATGTTGTCAAAGCGTTTGCAAGCTCCCTGAGTGTGGACGGGCATGTTCACGGGTAGTTACATTCTCTTAACAAATCCAAACATGTTCAGTGGGTTCATGTCCGGAGCTCTCGCAAGTAATGGAGTCTGATCCCTACCTGTTGTGGAAATTTACCGTTGGATACATAAAGGCAATGTAAATTTTCGGTGGCACGGTAAAAGGACATGAAAACATATATACTCTTGAAGGATATCTTTGTTCGCCCTCATTGATGGCGATTCCTCTAACTCATTCATTCCGACACCCAAGTAAATACCACACCATCACAAGTCTCCTCAAAAGGTCAACTGGGATGTGCGCAAAAGGGCTCCACCGCGTCTCCAAATTCGCCGACTTCGTAGTTATGGTGAACTCCGACTGTCTATTGGTGTCCAATCATATGCAGCTTATAAAAATAATCGCAGCGATGCTCTAGTGGAAAAAAAGCCCATTCAATACATATAATGCTCCGTTCATTTCATCGTCTTCTCACTGCTCGTAACGAATGGGCACATGTCTGACCTCACGGAGCCTGTGTTGGATTTGTACGCTTGTTTGGAAACGATGACGAGAAGCACTGCCAGGCGGAGGAATCTGTCATCTCTCTCAATCGCCCTCGGGCGACCCTGATCATCTCGTCTACGGTTCACGCAATTGCTCGAATACGGCAGAAAAAGATTCGACTGACCGTCGATTGGTCTACCCTGAGTTGCTGAGCCACCTGTCTCTAAGAATAGCCTGCTTCCGACAGTGAGATACTGCTATGGCACGTTCCTCTTCTCTGACGATATCTTTTTATTGTGACAGTCTTTCTCCAGCTTCGACTTAACATAGGATTGTTTCGTGGTTGGTTGGTGTCTTGCCATCTTGTTCTCTCTATGAACGGAATTTCGCAATTTGATTTTAATTGTCTTTATTATGACCTTGCCAGTTTCTTCTTAGATATAATTATAAGTTATACTTCCAAGTTGACAACATGACTCAATAAGCAAACAAATACATTAAAAATAAAAGGTTTACATTATATTTACAGGTGATGCATTAAGTTACATTTTGAGTTTATATATATATATAATATATATATATATATATATATATATATATATATATTTATATCTATATATATATATATATATATCTATACAGTATATATATATATACAGTATATATATATATATATATATATATATATATATATATATATATATATATATATATATATATATATATATATATATATATATATATATATATATATATATATATATATATATATATATATATATATATATATATATATTACAGGCCTATAGGGGTACAACTTAGAATTATTTTCGTCCTAGGGGTACGCGATCAAAAAAGTTTGGAGACCGCTGGGTTAGTGTACAAGGTTATATCCCGATCATCTAGAAAAGATTTAAAATGCAGCTCAGATAGGTTTGCATTAGGAAGTTCACAGTCGGAAGCCAAACATCTTCTTCATGAATCCGCAAGCTTTTGCTAAAGAAATAGATTGAAACTAGAGTGGTCAGCTGGAGGTGTGTCATAATTTGGCTGCAAAATAGAGGGCGGATGTTGAAGAAATAGCAGACTGTATTTCTTGATTGCCTCGTAGATTCAAGTAAAAGAAGAAAACTTGGTAGAACAAGCCTCAATATTCTCAGAGGTATTGAAAATAATGTGAGTAATGTTGAGGGTGAGTTAGCAGTAAAACTCAAGCAACTAACCCAACCGACAAACAAAGGAGTTATTGGAGGATCGGGAAAATGAAGAAATCCAATTTATTTTTGCGACATGAATAGAAATCGAGAAAGTGTAAAGAAGGCTGGAAGAAATGACACTTGTCAATAGACAGAAGCAAAGAGTTTACATGAGGAAGTTGGAAGACCTGATGTAGGTGTGAAGCGTGTTCCTCTTCATTCATATAAAAGATAACAAAAGGTTTGTCTCTAAAGACAAAGTCCACAAACCAAAGAAATGTGGCTCCATGATTTAGCAGACCAAAAAACATTAAAAGGAACTCAAAGAGACCATAATGGAAGATGACGGCAGTCTTTTCAACTCGTGATCAAAGTACCCACAAAGACGAATCACTTGGTAAAATTCAAACCTCTATGAACCTTCGACGAATCGCTGTCAATGAAAGGCAAATGGTAGCAGAATAGATAGTCACAATGTTAAGTTCTCTAAACTTACATAGGGCGCCAACACGCCCGGTTCCTTTAT
>JABUQX010020692.1:27500-32762 GCA_015478945.1 Trachelipus rathkii
TTTAATCCACCAATGGTTCCATATATGATCATTAAATGCTCTGGTGTGCTCCTCCAACAACTATTGTGGTTAAGATATATTAAATTGATAATAATAGTACTCTTTCTACTGTTCCTTTCTGTATATATAGTAGATATTATGTAGACTATAAATAGTGTAGCTATAGTGTTACTTGTGATAAGATAAATACTCGAACTACAAGCGTGAGTAAGATGGACGTGGAAAACACAAATTGCCTTTCTAGAACTCACACTGGAGGTAATTCATGGAGCTGATTAATGATCTATAAAACACTACAGGTGTTGGAGGCACACTACTACTCATTGAACTCGGGTTCTGCAACTGCTCATCGTTCCGACTAGGGTTCATTGTCACTCGAACTAATGTGCCACAATTGCCACATGTTTCCCAATAGGCAGCAATCATCATCATTGCACATATCAGTGTGTGTACTGCAGAATCACAGCAATTGT
This sequence comes from Trachelipus rathkii, assembly GCA_015478945.1. Taxonomy (NCBI): domain Eukaryota; kingdom Metazoa; phylum Arthropoda; class Malacostraca; order Isopoda; family Trachelipodidae; genus Trachelipus; species Trachelipus rathkii. The sequence continues at coordinate 27,974 of JABUQX010020692.1, forward strand.
CAACAAAATATGCTTGCATTTCTGAGAGACTTTCTATGTTGCCATCATTAAATAGGAACGTATTGGACATAAACGTTTTTTCACTATGGTCTGACTCTTATATTCTCTGTACATTAAAGAGTTCTCACGCATCTTTGTAACGCCTCACTATAAGCCAGCAATTTCTGACGTCTGTTCGCTTTTGATAGTTAAGAAGAGCATGTCTAATTCATGAGATGTCTGTTGTGACTAGATGAGTTAGGAGCCTTCTCTGTACATAGTGTATGCAATTTAAGCTCGATCGTGATAACCTATGGTTCGTAGTTGGGTTAATTAGAATTGTCAATGATGTAATGAGAATCATTGGATGCTTATGAATACGATGTTTATGTGTCACTCGTTACAGAGTCGCGGTTTGACTCATGCATCTAGCACTTGGTCTCATACACTCGCAGATAATACAGATCATTGGGAGGTGGTAGCTTACAGGAGAACATTGAATTGAAGGAAAGGGGTCGTGCGATCTGAGTCACAGTAAATTTGTCATTGGGAGGGTGGTAGAGTGTTTAAAGGAAGTGAAGAGCTGACATGAGGAAATCACGGTGACTAATTTGTCGGATGTTGTGTAGTGGAATGAGATAACTCGATACAATGTTTGGAGTCTTGACATGTAGATAAATCTAATAGCAGAAATTACACAATTATCTTTTTACACGATGAATATACATGATTTCAGGCAATTTCACCCTATAACGTTGCATTCTGTCAATGTCATAGGTTACTAACGACATTTATCCAAAATCTGTACGCACTGGTTCAATTTTAAACCCAGTTTCTCAGAATTTCGCTCTAATGAATTGCAGCATAACAATGTTGAAGACACAGGATTATTAATATTTTCTCACTTCACCTTTAGCTATTCTAATAGTACATCCTTTACATCAAAGCAGTTCTCTCCATATTAAACTACATCTAGACATTGACAATTGCTAGCATTGTTGCATTGACATGTTTCTTATAAATGCACGTTTCAAGGACTCTTATTCCATCTAATAAATTCAGTTTACGGCCCATTTTCCAACATCCTCTCCATTGCAAAGTAGCATAGCTTCTTCATTAAGACCTTGATTTCTAGCCTAGATGGTATCGACACGTACTACCTATTTTTGTCTTTCTATCTAAATTTGTACAGTTATAATACACTACTCACATTATAAATGCATAAATTTAAGGTTAAGGCATATATACTTTCGGAGTTCCCCTGCAACTCACTTATTTTATTTAGCAATTTTTTATACATAACTCGACGTGTGGCATATTTATATCTCTTTATAGAAACTTGACAGCATAATAATACTATTTTGTTAATAGATCATATAAATTATTTATCCTATTATTATTAACTGTTTTTACTAGCAATATTATATATCATTTCGAATGTAAATTTCACTGTATTTATAAAACTATAATTAATATTTATCTATAAATATATAATCTCTATATATATAATCTCTTATATATTAATTATCTAATATTTCTTTGTGATCTTATTACTATACTATATATTATACTTATTATATAATACTTATCTAATATATATACTATTTCTTCCTATATAACTATATTCTTCAACTTACTATATATTTCACATCTTATATGATATCTATATATATATACTATATAATTAAAATAATATTTGTAAACAATACTCTTATATTTATATATATATCTATCATATTCTCTTATATATCTCTATTTTCTATATATATAACTATTATATTATTATATTTTATATATACTCTACTATACTAATATATTCAATATATTACATATATGTATACAATTATATATACATATATATATACCTATTATACTACTAATACTATATTACCTCTATATATATACTATAATGATTTTATCTAGTAGATATTAAGGAAAGTTACTAATATTACTATATACTATATATTTATATAATATATATATACTATTATATAATATATATATATACTATATATAATTATATATATATATATATATATATATATATATATATATATAATATTATCTATATCATACTATTATACTACTATATACCTAATATATATGATAACTATACTATATATATATAATATATATATATATAATTTATAATATATATCTACTTTATATATATATATATATATCTATATTATATATAATATAATAATATATATATTATATATATATATATATATATATCATTATATTAAATAAAATAATCTCCTCTCTCAAACCTTTCAACATACCTTAAATGCAAGATCATAAAGGCAAAATCCGCCTGTAATCTTTCGAACAACCGTGACTTCACCCGCCTGTGGCAGTTCGTAATGTTAGAGATCATCCCTGAAACCAAGCCACTACAATACCTCTCAATAAAGCCACGCCATTAACTCATATTAAGAACATTTTTCGTATATGTATATAAGTTCACATTTCTATTTCTTTAGACCTCTTTTAATAACACAATAGAATTTTTCTTTGGTCTCCCAACTGGTCCGCCAACTCACCCTATGCACTGCTTTCAGTGCAACGCGATTATCATTCATTTTTTTTTATGAACCAAACCTAGAATATCTCTCCATTTATTTTTCATAAACGGCTTCGCCAAACGCAAACAAGCTTACCTAATACTCAATCTTATCATTCTTACTCTGCATCTAAAACGATCAAAGATTATTCATCTGAAACTGACTGCACTTTAAGATTATTACCTATTACTCAAAACTACAAGTTTCGATACCATATATACAATAATACCGTAACAACCATACCCCATAACGGAACCCAAGCGACCCAAAACTTAGTACTTTACATTTGCCAAAGATTTACTGCACGACCAGCTTTTCATCCTTACAACTTTCCTACAATCCCAGATCAATCCATTCCCCTTTCCTTTAACACATAAGCCTAGTATTTTAAATTCAGCATACTTGTTTCAGTTGCTACATCCAATAGGGATTTCACAACCTCGAAGTCCCTCAACCTACCATGCAACACACCTTGTCTTATCTACCATTTAATTAGATACCCTTCTCCTTCAGCCGCACTTCTCATATATATATATATATATATATTATATATATATATATAATATATATAATATATAATATATATATATATTTATATATTATATATATATAATATATCATATTTATATTATTTATATATAATATATTATATATAGATATATATAATATATAATATATATACTATATATATATTATTATATTATATTATAATATTATATATATATATATATAAATATATATTAATATATATATATACGCCTATACTATATTATATATATATATATATATATATATATTATATCTATATATATATATATTATATATATATATATATATATACTATATATATATATATACTTATATATATTAATATAAATAATATATATATATAGTATCTATAACTATAATATATATATATATATTATATATATATATATATATCTATATATATATATATATAATATAGCTACATATATATATATATAATATATACTATATATATATATAATCTATTATATAATTATATATATATATATATATATATATTATATATATCTTATATATATATATATTATATATATATATATATATATATATATATATATATATATATATATATATATATATTATATGTAGCTCGTTTTTATTTCAAATAGAATCCAAATTTAAATGCAACGAAGAGAAAGAAATTTTATAGCATTAACATTGGTAAATTCTGTTACTTTGTTGAAATATCGATTCTAAAAATAACAATTATTTTTTTAAAATTTTTGTGACATATTTTTGGTGCAACTTTCCAATCATTTTTTATTTAAAAACAAAACCAGAAAAAATGAAAAAATCAAAAGTTGGCATTACTATACGTTTATTCAAAAATTTTATTAAATTAATTTGGATAGAACAGATGAACAGTTTTTTGAATAAAAAAGATTGCTTTTATTAAAAAAATGTGGCAAGTTAGAGAATACAATAAAGTCTTCTTTAAAAAAAAAAAAAAATAATAAACTTGGATGGTAAAATTTTCAAATGAATTACTTACATATAGTTAATAATAAATAATATTTAATAATTATAAGTCAATAAGTGGGACGCAAATTCTTATATAATCCTATCCTATAACCATATTTAAATATATTTAACCTTAAATTAACACCCTAATTTCTAACCTAATTTAACCTAAAAGATATTATATAAAATATGCTATTGGCCTTTTATCCAAGTATCCACATCATCTTTGCTTACTAAATCCGAATCCACGGCCTTTTGAGCAAAGTCTTGGATGGCCTTTTCCACCAGTCCCAGATCGATACTAGCTGTTCTCGTTTTGGAAGCAAAATTATAACTTTGGAAAATTAATTTAATTAATTAATTAATTAAATAATAAAATAATATAATAATATATAATATCAATATAATTATAATAATATATACTTATAAATAATTACTAATAATAATTAATAATAATAATAATTAATAATAATAATAAATAATAATATAAATAATAATAATAATATAATAATAACTAATAATAAATAATAATAATAATAATAATAGTAATAAAAACTAATAATAATAATAATAATAATAATAATAATAATAATAATAATAATAATAATAATAATAATAATAATAATAATAATAATAATAATAATAATAATAATAATAATAATAATAATAATAATCATAATAATATATAATAATAATAATAATAATAATATATAATAATAATAATAATAATAATT
>JABUQX010020693.1:0-25322 GCA_015478945.1 Trachelipus rathkii
TAAGAGAATGTCCTTTAAAGGTTTTCCACCAAGACATCACAAGCCGTGAATATTTATTTTAGTTTTCTTTTAAAAAAACCGGCCCAAGGGGAGAAATTTAATATACATTTACACCAACGTACAAATATAAAAACATATTAAAAAAATAGACATTATAAAATGTTGTCGGAGTTTTATCTTAGTTAAGCCTAATTTCCGAAGAATTAAGATAATTATTTTTTTTTTACAACAATATATTGAAGACTATAAAGCATCTTGCATAAAAAAATTTTTTTCATATATTTTTCTCACAAGGAATCATGCTGCACTTTTGGTTCTTTTTTACAAATTATTATTATCAATTTCCTTTGCTCTGGAAAAAGTAGAATCATATATATGGAAAGTACACCCAGGATGTCATAGGCAAAACGGAAATAGGACGATCAATTCATCAACTTTCTATCTAGAAATATCACACAGACTTAGAGTGCTCACAGGAATATACGCGAAGCTAAAATGAGCGTAAAGGTGTAGTGAGTAGGCAAAATATTAATAAATCTGGCGTAGGAACGGATCGTAATTTGGGTATATTCCTTACCTTCGCATAAAGCCGGTATAGAGAGATTTTACAAGATGAAAAGTAATACCTGCCCAAGAGATTAATTTACATAAAGCAAGGTTATTGACGAAAGTCAAAAGAAATTCTTTTAGCTTTGTGCAAAACGATCCCTGGGTTCTATTGCATGTAAAAGCTGCAGCCGTTGCAGCACACCCCAGGAAATAAAAGAGGTTTATGGACGATACGGGCGGGTTCAGGCTTTGCGAATACTAGTTTGGAACCGCTCACGCACTGATGATCATCCAAAGCTCTAATACAAGATATAGATTATGGTGTACAGATACAGAGCGACCGCTACATTGTATAATTTAAAGAACAGAATTCATAATTAATACCAACCAACTTAACAGCCTATGCACAGATTACGCGTCCTACATCAATCTCAAAGTAACGTAACATTCATGCATTTTCTTCAATAGAGCTTTCAAGCAAGAGCTTCTTAAGTTAATATTTACCTAACTGTAGACAATGACGCATCTCAGATAATCATAGTATAATATCTTATTAGGCACAGTTCGAGAACATCTGGGAAAAGCCAAAACACTAAGATGCTCCTCTAAATTCTGTATTCATTATGAGCATTATACTTGAACTTATTCAAACAGCAGCCAAGACTGCTTACATCACCACCATACTGGTCCTCTCAACCCGTTGGAAACTTTCTGACGCCAATTTCTTCTTTCTCCCTGTCTTATATTCCAAGAAAATCACCGCTACAATTTTATGCGCACCTCACACCTTCTTCGAAGAAACCCCTTATGAAGCTTTCAACATCATTCCATTTTACAACATTTCAATGATACTTCATTCTAGAATCATACTGCATAACCCCTATCCTTTAATTTTATTTTAAACAATAAAACATTAAAATATTAGCTTACAGCTCAGAGTTCTTTTCGAAGATATTTGCAAGCACTCCAACGATAATTACATTTGCTTTCCTTCAAATCTTAAAATTGCTATAAGTTCTCAAGATTTATCTTGTCAGCCTTACTGTTCCAAAACCAACACGCTACATTCTGGTAACGTATAATTGTTATCCTTAGCAGTTACCTTCACTCTAAAGTGTTGGAAACTATACTTACTAATCTCTTTTCCTACTCCTATAACGCTTCTATGCTGCTTGCCCTATCTGAAACAGCAAATTTAAGGCAACTGGTGCAAAATTATTCTCGGCCATCTTTCCAAGGATGCACCCTGGTATCTGAAAAGTACTCTTTCCAAGTACCCTCCACACTCTTCTGTGCAGACCAACTGGCTTTCAAGAGCACCTCAGTTTCTGGAACACCTAGAGACATCCCAATGGCCTCAAAGAGAACAGACACTTTCAAAGTTGAAAATTAAAATCGTATTCATCCACATTGGGACGCTTCGTTAGATAACATAAACAAAACTTTTATAACGGGACTCAGGAATTAATCAATCATCCATGTCATGTTTCATATCTGGTTTTTTCCAAATTTTATTGTTATTCGTCTCTGTACGGTAGGAATTTTTACTACTTTTATTAGGAACTCCGTTCCGATTCAATCTCGCTCGCTGCAGCTCCCCGGCAGCCCCTCGGTAGTACCCGAGTATCGCGGCAGTACACCGTTCCTTAGAGAGCCCCTATACTCAGAATCTCTAACCAACTTCACCATGTATCCGAAATAGAGCCAATACTATTAACCCGTCTGCTAATGCTTAGCTTAATAAAATTTTTTTTTGGCAAGGGGGACTCTAATAGAGCAAAAAAATTGAATTTTGCATAGAGTACCTGTATTCTTGAGAAACATCAATTTCCTTCAATAGCCTGAAAAATTTTTTTATTTAAGATATATAAAAAAAAATAGAGTATAGATTGTAATCTCAACCCCCCCCCCCCCTTTCATTTGTCTTCCCGTCTTTTTGATTGGCTTAGCAAAGCGTCCTTCCGGGATGCCTTTTTCCCCGCATTTTCCACAGTATATTCTCAGAAGAGAGACTCCGTTCAATTTGTAAGGGAATACCTAACTGCCACTTCCGCCTTTTATTCTCAGGCACGCCAGCAAATCTTTTCGCCATGAGGAATCACTTTGGCTTAAACGTCGAGTTTCTGATCACTATGTGTATTGTTCCAGGCTTCCCGATTTTGATGGCGTTTCAGCCTGGTGGAGTACCTATGTTTGCTTTCATATTATTTAATATTGTCCTTACAAATGCATACTTTTGCAGGAAAAATTCCATTTAGGCGAAAGGTTTGGTCTAAAAACCAAAATTTTCCACAGTATGCAAGTTTTTTGGTTGTAATACTCATGACCTAAATCGTTTTTTTCGGCGAGATAGTGCTGATTACTAGCCGTATGGTCTTTGCAGAAAATTTTTTCCAGGTCCCATACTTGAATGAATATGTGTTTGGTGAATGTGTTTTTAGTTTATTATTATTTAATAGATATTTTTTTTTTGAACGCGAATGACTAGGTGTTGTGAAAGTTCTTTTTTTATATAATTATTATTATTTTAAGTTTTTTTCTTTTACTGGAGACTATGGGAAAAGTGAAAGCAATTTATAGATAGAAAATATTTTTAGACAAATATTTAATTATATGGTTATTCAATTAGACTTTTTGGTCCTATAATAAACCTGGGAAGCTATGTCCCCGAAAAAAAAACCCTGTTGGCAAAAAGTTTGATTTTATTAGAATTTTTATATTACTTTTATTATTATTAGATTATTATTATTGATTGACTGAAGTTTTTGAACAGCGCATTTTGAGTAGAGTGGATTCTGTTAAAATATTTAATATTATTCTCGATTCTTTTTAGCTGTTTGTGGTGTATTATCATTATTATTATATTTATATATTATTCTTTGTTGTTTTGTACGTTCCCTAAATATAACTTAAAACATTTATTTGGTAGGCGATTTTCGGGAGGAGAGTCGCAGGCCTTGAAAGCTTAGGTATGCCCAAAATTTTAGGCGCTGATAAGGTCCTTTTCAGTAAAGTATACTTCCATCTATTTTCAAGGAGGTTTGCAGAATGGGTGAATTGTAAATATTGTTTTCTATAAGTTTCTAAAAAGTTACCATTATAAAGTTTGAATGTGTATTATGAAATCATTTTATGTTTTTGGTTAAAATCTTTTTCTTTTGTAAGAATTTTTTATAACTTTTTAGTTAGATATTATTTTGTTTTGGTACGTTCCCAAATGAAACTTAAAACATATTTTTGGTAGCGATTTTTTGTCGTGAGGAAGTCGCAGGCCTTATCATACAAGGAATTTTAATTTTTAGGCCTGATAAGGTAATTTTAAATATTGTGATTTTCTATAAGTTTCAGGAAGTTACTAACAAATTTTGTTCATTATATTTTCTTATAAGTTTCAGGAGGTTACCATTATAAAGATTATTAAAAGTATTATGAAATTTCATTTTAGATGTTTTGTTGGGGTTAAAATCTTTTTGTCTTTGTATTAGAAGTTTTAGTAACTTTTTATTTTTAATACATTTTTTTTTTCTACCGAGTTTTCGGTAGAGAATACATTATTTTGAAGTGTGTACTTCATGATATTTTTTTTTTTTTGAATACATTGTAATGTTATGTTTTCCCTCCGAGTTTGAGGGAGGTACTTATGTAAGTCTTTAATACATTTTTAGGTTTTCTGCATCGTATATGAAGAGTGTATGTACACTATTAGGTTAGAATTTGGTTTTGTATCTCATATGAGGTTTGACATTGGGTATTTGCCCTCCTTGTAAGAAAAATTGGGTCATTATACGGTAAGTGATATGTAATGGCAGTTTTTATGTACTTTTCATTATTACCGAAGTTTTTACAGGGCAGGTTATCTTTTTTTTTGTCCTCGATTTCTATGTACTTTATTATTAACAACGTTTTACCGGACAGGTATTCTTGGTCCTCGATTTTTTTATGTAATTTATTTTAACAACGTTTTACAGGGCAGTTATTTTTTTTGGTTTTAGATGTTTTATGTATTTTATTTTAACAAGCGTTTTTTAGTAAACTTTCCATTTTGCACCTCCTCTCCAATTTTGAATCTTTAACCGCTTCTACCAGAATCCACGTATATGTATTTCCCTATTTGTAATTTATTTTTTGATGTTTCATCAAAGTTTGTGTATTATATTGTTAACACTACTTTTGCATACATGCCTATTTAGCTTTTTATAATAATGATAGACGTGGATACTTGTGGTTAAAGGTTTTAAAATATTTCTTTATACTTTGTTTTTTTATTATTTTCTTTGTATGAATTGTAATTTTTTTGTTTTTTATTGATTCCACTCTCTTTGTATAATTTTTTAAAGGGAAAAAAGGATTTCATTCTTTGAAAAATAAAATTTTTATTGGAAAATAGCTTTGTTTTTGTTCGGTTGGGCAAATTCCTAATCATAAGGCATCATTAGCCATTTATCCCAGTAAACCATAAATAATTAGGGAAGTATATATATATATATAAATATATATATATTATATATTATATTATAGTATATTAGTATATATATAATATATATGATTATATATGATATAGATATATATATATATAGTATATTACAGGAAATTAAAAAGATAAAATTATTTTACGTACAAAATATTATTGATGAAAACCTATTCAAAAATAAAAGTTTTTAATAAGTTTTTTATTTTTTTTATTCTCAGTATTTCGCCCTTGTTTTCAAGCTGACTTCCATGTTCGAGTAATTTTTACGTAAATAGTCTTTTTATTCTGCACGTTATAAAGATAAAAATAGAATGCATGCACAGTTCGTTGCCAGGTTTGTTTATACTTATCAGAGTCCACGAACGTTTTCAAGAGTGAGTGAGATCGTTGGACGTTGTTGATCGTGCATTAAACTGTTGTTATTAGTTTGAAATAGAAGTTACGTTATTGTTGTTTACAAATTAAGCAGTTCCGTTAAATTGTAATTGCGTTTTATTCTATCGTAGTATAAAAGTTTATCAAAATGTCTTTACCAATTTCAACAGCAAATGGTTGTAGTTATGATAACAATGTCACAGAGTATGTAAATCAGGGCTACGATAAGGGCAATAACTTCGCCTATGATAGCGGTCATCGACATGAGGCGTACAGTGATAACGGAAGTGATAATGCAAATCATGCAAATGGTGTTGTTATACCAGCAGATTCAAAAATTTTTGATGTTCATAAACACGAAAATGGTCAAGAATTACCTATTGGAACTTCTCCAAACTTGGCACCTACTACTACTAAAAACAACATAAAGAAACTTAGACACAAAATAAAGCTCTTAGAATCATAACATGATGCACATCAACAACACCAAACAACACCTACCGAAGGAAACAAATCTACCTATACCATATGGACAAGATAGGCACCACAATTCTTTTTTCCTAAACCAAACACCATCACTCTTCCCACCAACGACAGACTCAAACAACCTTCTTCACCAGCTCTATTCCAAACAAATTCGAAACAAAATTACACCTCCACCAAACGAATCCACACGACAGAAAACTACTTAACACGCAGAGCACCAAACCTCCACCAGAAATAGCACCGAATTCAACTCAATACCAAGACCAGTCAGTCATCCTTGGCAAAGCTGGTGGCGACATACCCTAACTATTACAATATTACAAATACAGATTTAAACTTAACAAACCACCACAAACATTTGTCAAAACTGTAACCAGGCTTCCGGAGGGACAACCCACATTGTTTTCTCTCGTTAATCCTAACCTCAAGACAGAAACCAACCGGAATGGAACATTGCCATCTGGAGGGGACCGGTGGGGTCGCGGGATACCTACCTGGACGCGGTATGGCCCCTCCAATGATGGGTGTCAGGGTGATAAGGTATATATATAATATATTATATATATATATTATATAGTATATTATATAATATATATATATATATTATATTATATATATACTTAATATATATATATATATAAGGCCCTTTTCATTTTACGCTTGCATTTCTCTCGATTTTTTTTTTTTTTTTTTTAATATTTTTTATATATTGGCGAACAATAAGTATGCGATTGAACCGAATGATACACCAACTTCGAAGTAGTATTGTTTGTTAAAAAATTTTAAAAAATTCACATTTTTGTTTTCGGCTTCATTAATTATACTAAATATTCAGTATATGTACGACTTACAGAAAAAAACCAATACATATTTGGAATCAGCGTATAAAGTTTATTACAAAATGTAAAAAAAACAATTTCATAAATTAAATATCTCAAAAAAGTACACTTACAGAAACAAACAATTACATATTGGAACTCAACGTATAAAGCTTATTACAATATGTAAAAAAAAAAAAAAAAACTTACGAGGTCGGATTGCAAACCCGCGAACCCAATACAAAGGGGTTCCGGAATTTTCCCCGGAAGGGGAAAAGTCCTACCTGTCGTTCCCCCGGAAGGCGAGACCCCGACTCCTGCATCTTTGCGGTTTACCTTGTATCCTTTAGTTAAAAAAATAAGAAAAATTTAAAGTTTACGGATCGTAAAAAAAGAATGTCCTATTATTTTTAATCATGTCCGTTACCACGAAATTCATTGTTGTATCATATAGTAGAATATATTAAAAAAAACAAAAAAAATCAAACTGACCAAGCGTAAAATATATACATATATAATATATTAATATATATATATATTATATATATATATATATATAACTTATATTATATAATTTATATATATATATTATATATATATTATAATATATATATATATTTTTAATAATATATTATTTTTTTTTATTAAATTTATTATAACATATTTAAAATTTAATTATATTAAATTAAGTTTATTAGCTGCTATATATTAATATATAAATATGTTGAAAATATATATTTTATATATTAATATATATTATATATATTATCTATATTATATATAATATATCTAACATATAATATTTATATATATATATATAATTATATATATTATACTATATATATATATATTAATAAATATAATATATATTATATATATTATAACATATATATATATATATATATATATATATATACTATAATAATATATATATATATCCTTATTTTACCAAGTTTCAAATTTTAACGCACACCCATAATTGTTGTTATAATAATGATCCAATTGTATGTGGTGAATATAGTTGCTTGGGCATATAACTGTGACGACTTTAAATTGAAATTATTTTATTTCGAATTGATTGAAATAACGACCACCATAAATTAAGCTGAAATTTTCAAACCACACGATATTCTATAACAAAATTAGATGTAAATTTAAAAAAATAAGAAATAATCAAATTAAAAATAATATATAACTCTGTAGATTTATTTTTTATATATATACACACCATTTATATATTATATATATATATATATACTATATATAGGAACTTTCCCTTTAAAAGTATAAGATATATCGAACGAGCGATGTAATCGATTTTTTTTTCGTTATTTCAAGGCAATAAAGCGTGAAGGTTGACAAAAAGTTTTTTTTTTTTTAACTAAAGGATACCCAAATTAATAGCAAAGATGTCGAGTCAGGTCTCTCGGCCTCAGCGGGGACGACGGGGGGGACGAAGTCCCCCGTCTTCCCCCGCCCGCCCTTAATAAAAAAATAAAAAAAATTTAAACAAAATTAAATATAAAATTAAATGATAAAAAAGCAACATTTTTGCAATTTTTCGCTTTCTATTGGAGTTAAATTAACACGTCCAGTGCAGGAGTAGGCGATTAGTGTTCAGCAGATATTTCCGATATCTATATTTTATGTCAACATCCTTTTAAGGGAAGTGCCCATATATATATTACTATATACTATACTATTATATATATAATATAATATTATATATATATATATAATATATATATATATATATTATATATAAATTATACTATATATATATTATTAATATATATATATATATATTTATATATATATATAATATATTATTAATATATAATTATATAATAGTATAATATATTAATTATTATATATATATAATATAATATATATTAATAATATTATATTATATATTATATATAGTATATATATATTAATAAATAATTACCACTCCCCAGAAGATTTTTATGAACCTTATTGAATGGAAACTGCATGACAAAAGGCGTAAAACTATAAGCAAGAAAGAAATAATGAAAAACTATTTAAGAAGTCGTAAAATTTCATATTTATAAACATTTTATGAATTAACTATGAAAAATAGCGACACCATCCGATTTTCATGAAACTTTCAGAAAATATCTGAAATGAACTGTTGAGATAAAAGATAAGCGTAGAACAAAACAACAAAATAACCCTAAAACAGGTTTGAAGGTCTCCTAATAGTGATATAACGTAAAAATTAAATCCTTACATTATTTCAGCTTTTTGTAATCATTTTTTTTGCACAACTGGTCGAGTACGGGGGAGGAGCCCCTGTGACATTGTATTCGAGCGTATGTATTTGTTCATATTGCACTTCGTAGCTTCTTTATATTCTGATTTCCTTTAGTTTTTGGGTTTAACAATAATTTTTTTTGTTTCAAATAAAAAGTAATTAAAAATTGCTCTAATTGAAAGTATATTATATATATATCTAATTTTTATATATATTTGTAACTCAATTTTAAAAAATTATTATCCATCATATACGGATACCAATTCAAAACTAATTAACTAATATTTTCTTTCCTCGAGTCAGAAATGCTATTTATGATTGTAAAATAAATAAACATTTTGTATTATTTCCAAGTTATATTTGAGAGCCAGGGTAGCGGAGCTGATAAAAAATTTTCGGCTCCCGCTCATTTTAAAATTGCCTGTCCGGCTCCGCATTTTAACACATTACCGGTGGGACTCGGCTTCTCCATCATTTTAGAATTCCGGGCCGACTCCGGGCATTTAAAATTGTTCGGCTCGGCTCCAATTATATTTTATTCATTACATTTATTAAAAATCCGTTAATCTTTTACGGTATGATGAAATTGAATGTTTAATAATGACATCTTTATCAGTGTTAAAAAACTTAGAATATTTTTGTAAAATAAAAAAAAATACAGAAAAAAGAATATACTTTCTTCTAATTTTTACATATAATTTCTCTTTCACATTTTGTGTTTTTGATTTACGTTAATAATTTTATATATTTTTTTTTTTTTTAAAACATTACTATATCAGTGTAACTCCAGTTTGAACTCATCACTCTATGAACTATGTCCTAGATACGAGCTACAATTTTAATCAAAGCCGATTTTTATTTGAAATTAAATTATAATTATATCCTGTGTTATAAATTATTATATAATTCCTCATGTGAATAAAACTTCTGATTACATTACGTAATTAATTTTAATTAATTACTATATATATTATATATATATATATATATATATATATATATATATATATAAGATGTTTATTATATATATTATATATATATATATAATATATATATAATATATCATTATATATTATATATTATATACTATAACTACTATATACATATATTAATATAACTAGATATATATATATATTATATAGTATATATATATATTAATATATATACTATAATATATATATATATATATATATATATATATATACGGTTATTTATATATTATATATTTATAATACCTATATATATATTATATATAATATATATATATATATATTATATTAAATATTAATATAAAACCTATTATATATATATATTATTATATATATATTATATATATATTATATATTTATATATAAATTAAAACGCAAAAATTTAATTTATATACTTCAGTTTTACCTAAAGTTTTCTAAAATCTTTTTGAAACTATGGACACCTAACATACTGTATAATTTTATTCAAAGATTTTTTTTTAAAAAAATAGAAAAAATATAATTTCACCCCTTTATAATAATTTCTTTGAACTGCCTGAGATATTAATATAACAATTTATTTAAAACAATTTTTTAAAAATATAGTTTCTTCAATAAAACCTTTCTCACCGATGTCACAGGGGATTCCTGAAACTGTGAGGATCTGACTCCAACCAGGATTTCTGTCGATAGGCGCTTGTAGTATGAGAGGGATTCCGGTCGAATGACCGCGTTTTTTGACTTTTAAGCCGCGCTTTTTGAGCTCGAATTTTTACCTAACCTTGACCTTTTGGCGGTTTACTTTTTGGGCCTTGACTTTTTTTCGACCAACCTTTGGTCTTCCATGGGCATTTTGGCCCCAAATTTTTAACTACCCTTGTCCTTTTAGGGGAAGTCGATTTTTGGAACCTAATTTTTTGAGAACCCTAATTTTTGACCATTTTTTGAGATCCCTTATTTTTTTGGAGAACCCTAATTTTTTGAACCTAATTTTTTTGGGCAACCTCATTTTGTTTCGACCTAGATTTTTGGCCCCTATTTTTCGGACCTATATTTTGCACTTGAAAAAGGGTGCGCCAACGGTGCTTCAGCACGTTGTAGTCATACCCTATTTTATTCACCCTAATATTTTCGACGTGAGGGCAATTTATTGCCCGACGGTAATTTTGCTTAAAACCTTTGGGGTTAGCCTTTTATTGATGTCTTTACTTGTTTGCCATGATATTTCGCATACCTTGCATTTAATGGGTCATTTTTGCCGCAATTTTTTGCCCACTCGTGGACAATCTCACATATTTCTTCCTAATGTGTCTCATGTATGCCTACCTAATGAAAACTACAACTTGGCGTGCCACACCACAACACAACACACGTACCTCTATAATGATTTATACAACATTCACTATGACATTACAGTTACTAGGACTTATTTACCTTATTACACACAGTGCGCGTGCGCAAACTACACTTGACAGATACCATGGGTAATTTTTTGCCCACGGTAATTTTTTCTTCCTTTAGGGGCTTTGCCCTTTTTGATGTCTTAACTTGTTATGACATGATATTTGGCTTTGACCTTCCATTTACCATGGTTCAATTTGACCCACGCTACTTTTGATGGCTTTGATGTGTCCCAATACCGTAAGAAGTATCTGTGATTTCTAAGTGTTCTATGATATCTATAAGTTGCGGGTGAGTGCCGGGTGAGGCAAGTGAGTTTGCCAATGAGTGCTAGATTGTAAGTCAAGTGGTGCATGAGTGCCAAGTGAGTGCACATAGTTGGCCAGTGTGTTGCCTATGTGCACTGGTGTCACTTTTTTTCCCTATGCTCTTTTCTAGCCTTTCCTGATATCTTCGTATAGCCTCTAATTATGGTGTTATTTCTCTCTATATATGGTATTTGTTATGTATGGATTCTGAATTTGTTTTATTTTAAAGCTTCTATGTATATCTTCCTCTATGATTTGTTATATGTATTTTTCTTAACATTTATTTACTAACATTCACTTATGACTATCTATATACTCTACTTATTAATATACGCATTATTACTCTCCATTATGTACATTTACTATTAACTCATATAGTACTACTTTACATATTAAATCATTATACATTATATTCACCCATCACGTACTACATTTACAACTTACACTCACACCACGCGATATTTTGATTCCTCTAAACTTTGATGCCCATCTTTGATCTCAAATTGATGCCTCATTTATGCCTCTCATTTGATTGCCTCAGGCATTATGCGCTCAGCATTGATGCCTCAATTTTTTTGCCATTTGATGACTCATCTTTGATGAGTCATCTCTTTGTACACTATATGTGATGATTATCTTTAGATCTCTTTGATCTACCTCTAGATATAAGCTACCCAACAGCTCAGGTAGCTTTCCGCAAGAAGAGCCATCCCGCACGCAGTCCGACCCGCCGCTCCCCGCCGCGCAGTGCGCCGCAGGCGCATATTCGGCGACCGCCCGCGCGAGCCCCGCAGGCGCATATTTCCGGTAACACCGCCCGTGCGTCCGCAGACGGCAAATTCGCGTGAAACAAAATATTATATACTATGAGTATTTTTACTACAATTGTACAAATTTTATTAAAAACAATACTTTACAACTTCAAAAACAACTAATTAGATTATTATAGATTTTTTACCTAACACTAGGGGATTATATGCTTGTTTTACTGCTTACTGCTTTAACTCTTTGTTTTACTGCTTTTAACTCGTTTTACTGCTTTAACTTTCTGCTTACTGCTTTAATTTGCTTTACTGCTTTACTTTTGCTTTACTGCTTTAACTCTTGCTTTACTGCTTTAACTTCTGCATTTTAAAGTCTGCTTTAGCTTTGTTTTATACTGCTTTACTCATACATTAATATTTAAAGCTCAGTAAAGCAGTAAACAATGAGGTGTTACACACCTATGGTGGTTTTGACGCTTTTGTTTTACGGCTTTACTGTTTTATACTTTCTGCTTTATGATTTAAAACTTACTGCTTTAATTATTAATCAAATATTTATTTCATTATGTTTTCTTTTATATTTTTTTTTTGTTTTTTACTTTTTATTATTAATTCATTTTTATTTTGTTCTTAATATTTTTTATTTTTATTTTATTAAGAATTAATAAACAAGTCCTTTATTAATTTTTTTTAATAAAAATTGTACGAAATTTTATTAAAAACCTTTTTATTCACTGTTTAGGGTTGTAATCTGTTCTAATAAATTATTAAAGAAATATGGCTATCTATTATTGATATTATATTGCCCAATTGGCATATGGAATTTCAAATACTGCATAATATTTTATATTTAATCAAAACTAAGTTTTATCTATTATATTAATACTAATATTAATATTATTATAATACTCTATGCGGAAAGGCTAAAGTGTTACAAAATTTCAGTTTATAAATTGTGTATACATTGTATTACTAACATCCTAAATTTATTATACTTCATAATTTAATAGTTATAAATGGTTTTATTTCTCCTAATTATATTTTTAAGTCTATTTGATTATTCTCTCTCTTATTGTGGTACTCAGTATTCGTTTTTGCTTATAAACGTATATAATCCAATTGTCTGACAGGTGTGTGTTTCCCCGATTGGTCTAAGTATGTTTATTAGCATTGTTTTTCTCTCTCATACTTTACTGGGAGTTTTATTTTCTTTTTTATTAGTATAATCACTGTTCCCTATATAATAAAATAGCGAAGGGTTTTTAAACTTTAAAACTCCGTATTATTTATTTTCTCTCGGCTTCATGTCATTTTATAATTCTAATTTACTGTTTGTCGGTACTCTGTTTCTCTCAATTCAAATGAGTTGCAGGTTATTTGCTTTTAAATTTAGTCCTATCATCTATGTGAATGGTTTGTTGTGATATATCGAATTCTCTCTTAATAGATGGTTAGTTCTTAGTGTGCTCTTTCTATATTGTTTTTATATATATATGGTTTTATCCCTCAGTCTTGTAGTTTGCTTAGTAGTTATATAGGTGTATATAATATTTATTATTTCTTTGTCGTATTTTTTCAAGATTTTATACCTTTTTGGTGTCTCCTGCTCTTAATTATATGTTATTTATTATGGGCTTATTTAAGTCGTTATAAAATGGTGTTCGTAAAGTAGATGATAGTGTTCTCCGTTGTATATACTATTTATTATAATCAATATCTGTTCCGTGATGTGCTGTCCTTTCAACATATATGTGTTATACTTGATCCCTTAAGTCCGAAGGTTTGTTTATATAATTGTGTGTGTAATCTTTATATTTCTCGGTGTTATGTGCTTTTTTCCACTTAATTTCTTTCTAATATTAACTTCTCTTTTAATGGTTATTTTATGGTTATTTTTCTTTTCTTTTTTTTTTAGGTTTAATTTGTATTTCTTTACGCTCAGAAATAATGAGTGTGTTATTATATGAGTGTTGATACCTTCTTTTAACGTTAAACTTGAAGAGTGTTATTATTTGAGTACAATCATGTATTTCTCAGTACTATCGTGCGTTGTGCTCGAACTAGCAGAACTATATATTCCATCGTGAGATTTGGTTACATTTTCCAATCACTAGTAGAGAAAGCCCTTCACCGTTTATCGTGGTCTGAGATTCTTAATGATAGTCTTATCTCAAAGAAGAAGAGAGCTGTTTTTACCTCTACTATGGTTATATAAGTGAAACGCGTTCGCGTAATTGTCTTAACAGTTAGTAAAATAAAACCATATCTGCATCAGGATCTCCCAGTGGGAGATATCTTGTTTGAGTACGTGGTGATATGAGATTTTTAATCGATTAGAATGAATCACGCTCATTTATTTCATAAAGATTTATGCTCCGCTAAATAAGAAACTGTGGGTTTTCTGTTAAATGTGCCAAGGCGTGTTTCTAATTATAACTATCGGAAACATTTACACCCGTGGGTTTTCGTGGATGGTGCGAGGTAAATTCTTATAATATATATCTACAGTATTACACCGTGAGAGTGTATGATGTCCTTGTCTCACATTAATATAAGAGTTCTTGTAAAGGAATCAGTTATATGCCACCTGCTTGCAGCGCTCGTATATAATTTTTGTATTTATACAATAAGATGTGAACTTTATAATACGCTTGTCTAGTCAGAAATTCATGATATTACGCTTTACAGAATTTTCATTTGTATTGATAACACCTCGCGCGTTATTGAATATATCTTTTGTGTTCAATATCTCTCTGGGAAAGTAACTTTTGTTCGAACGTTGAAAGTTGGTTTTTTTTTATTGTGTTGTATAATAATTTATCGTTATTTATATTTCCTCATAACGTATTGTGTTCGGGTTCTTACTAGAAATAGAAATTAAGAGGTGAGTGTAAGAGTAAATTTGTCTCTTCATAGAGAAGGTTGAGTTTATTGTTGGTATTTATAGTGATATTGACAAGTGATTTGTTAAATATTTAGATATTATGTTACGACTTGTTCTTAGCGTTATAGTTTTATAAGGAGATATAATGTAAGTAGTTAGTAAACACATATACAACATACTGTGCACGCACACTATCAGATCTTATTTAAGTTAAGGTAGAGTGAGGTAACAATATGCAGATAGTTGCAGTGGGCGAGATTCAGATTTTGGACCGTTATAAATTAAAATTCTTTAAAATTGAAAAAAATCTATTATCTTAGTGTAATACGTTGTTAATCAATCTAAGTTCTGATATCATTTTATTTCGGTATAGTCAAAAATTAATCTAAGAGTCAAATCATTACGATTTTCGTATTTCAACGTGTTTTTTTTTAGTACTTTTGTTTATTATGGCACATCTTATATTGTGGTACTTCGCATTATAGTCACCTGACTATAATCATATATCTTGTGTGTGTTTGCCACATGTTCAATCTTGAACCATCTCGTTATCAGTCTTTGTTTTTATGCGATGTACGAGGATTATTTCATTAGAACAGTATTTAAATTATTTGATTAAGTGAAGTTATTAAGTGGTAGAGTACAAAACACGATAAGTAATTATATATAAAAGCTAGTTAGTATTACTATAATATAGTAATAATATTAACTCACTCAAACTCTCTAGAGAATAATAAAGTACTTAGAGTATCTCCGATAGGATTTGACTCTCTATAAAATAACATGCTTCTCAAATAAATGTTTTATAACGCTATGTACATAGTTGGTTTTTTTCCTATGTATTTATCCTTTTTCTTCCTCCATTATTAAGGGTTATCTTTTTTTTTATATTCTTTTTGGATGATTTAGAAATTGTGTATGAAAATATTGTACTACATTTATATATTCTGAAGCTAATTTCCTTTTTATATGTTTCTATATGATTAAACTTGCTTAATCAATGCACTGTGTTGTGTTGTTAAAGTGATTTTCATACTTTATATGCATGCGACTGAGTCAAAATTGTATCTATTCAGAGGTAGAATGACATTGGGAAGTTAACTTATCTCTTTGGGAAATATACTACTTTAATAAAGGAGCTTTAGTTACTACATATTTGATACGCTATATTTGGTGTTATAATAGCCATACCTGAATGATTGAGGCATCTCGGATGGGTACATGGTTAATGCGTACTCGATCTGCTCATCTTTTGTTTCATCGAGTATCGGTTATTCTCCAACAGGATGTTAACCTCTTAACATAGTGGGATATATGAAGTATATCCAATCGCATCCGTCTACGAATATGTTCGTTGCATTGCGAACGTCTGAAAAAACGTCACGGTCTCGTAGGTTTACAATTACCTTTGAACTTAAAGATATTATTACTTTGTCTTCATTGGTACGCATTTCAGTTTTTATACAGTCCTTAACTATTCATATAAAGAGAAGTTTTAAATGACTAAAAATGCAGGCGGCCGATTTAAAAATGACCTCGCAAAGGTAAATTCTTCAAAGGTATTCTTTTTTACCATCCTGGACCTGGCAGATCACGAGTATCTTTCACTTGTATTAGTTTTCAACACATTTCTACATTCTGTTAACACATCCAGAATAAGATTGTGAGGTAATTTCTTGTCCTCGTATTAATCATTTTACATAATCTACTTTGTTGCTCTTTTAAGTTGATGGTTCATTAGCACAGTTGTAATCCGAGAGTTTTATATAGGATGTAATCCAAGGAGGGCTGAAGAAGGGAAAGTTATATAAGTTGATCTACCCTCTCATGATTATATGACAATGATTATGTGTCTTAACTTCACTTGCTTTATATAAGTATTAACTTGGCAGGATATCCCACCATTTCACAAGTAACTGTTTATTCCTTTACCTCTCGTAGTTAATATTTTTCATTTTATATTCATGAGTTACAGGATGAACCTTAATTTTTGTATTTCTTGTTTATAAATCCGCCTTTTATTTTTTCACCATTAATCCTTCAGGTAATATAACTTTAAACTATCACGACTGAATGTGATATGTGGACTTTAAAAACTTCCTGTAAGTCAACGTATATATCCTTTTCAACTTTGTCTGTTCGAGACTTCTTACATATCGTTTTACCTTTATTCCTGATTCTTTATTTTGTTTTCTTCATCATATGCGCCATACGTCCTCTAGTTTGAACATCTCGAAGAGTTGACTTTAGTTCTTGGTAAGATGTTATAGAATAAGCCCAGATCGTCAGTTATATCAATATATTAAGAAGTATCATTTAGTTAATATTATGCATTTGCGTTCTTATAGTTACGTTGGACTCTTTCAATATTGCCGTCTTTGTTTACGGAAAATGTATTGTAATAGGCTTTATACCAGTACTCCAGAGATTCCTGAATCTCGCCTTTGATTCATTTGAATCTGTCATGATTGGTTGTTCTCCTCTTATCCTTTTAATTTCAGTACTGATCGGTAAACTGTAAGTGTTCTTTTATTCTTTATTGGCCTTACCACAAGTACTAGTATTACGTCAATTGTAAAGTATTATATTGAAACTTATTTAAGAGTGTATTTAATCATTTTCGATATTAATTGCCAAACGCTTATCGACTTCGGATTTATGGTTTTTCCGTGGGAAATTTTTTTATACAGTTTATGTAGAGTAAATGCCTCTCTCACCCTCCAATATGCTTTTACTCTTTTCTCAATATTAGGATACTTTAAAGCAAACCTAGTGAAACCCCAATATGGCTCCCTCAGATTGAAGTAAAACTTATCAACTACCTCCTTCGCCTCCATGTTGTCTACTGAAACACGTAAACTATATATTATATTATATAATTATATATTATATTATATTTTATTATAGTTTGTCACAAAATGTGATATTATGGTCATAAGGGAAATGAATCATATTATAAGATTAAATAATATTATTATAAAAAATTACAACTTAATTATATGATATACATAATTCGATTATCCAACTAGACCTTTATAAGGTGTTTTCTTATCGAACCTCTGTTAAACTTTAATTTATCTGATGGTAAGAGTGCTGATGGGACTGGAACAGTCTTGGCGAAACGGGGGATATTAATCTAGATCTGCTAATCCGGCTTGTATTAGATTAATTCGGGTGAAAGTATAGCTGAAGTTCTTAGTTGATATCATTCCAGCCTTTTAAGTCCTTTTCAGTTACGTGACGAGATCAGTATCAAATCCTACAATATTTGATCCTTGTAACTATGTTCATTTCAATTACGATCTGTCGCTTCATTCAAAGTTATTGGTCTTTTAAAATATTATTAAACTATCACCTGATTTACCGCATCATTTTAATTTTCTTAGCAATATTTTAAGTTTATCTTCATTTTTCACTTCAAGTTTTATTCAATAGGTTAATCTTACATCGGTCGGTACGGGTAGTAGGTTGAGATGTAGGGGCAGTCTTTAAAGAATTTGTCTGTGTTTGTATGCTCTTGATAGGGGCGTTTCATCATGGATGTTAATGTTGAATTTATATGCTGTACACTTCTTTTCGTTAATTGGGTTATTGTTCAACTTAGGTCATTTAAGCTGGAGGTACGGAGGCTGCTGAAAAAGCTAATATTTCACATATAGGATTTCTGTTGTGAGCTGTTGTGCTGATGTGAAAGGAATTATGTCATGCATTGGGCTGTATATCTGCGTATATGGTGTAGTGAATGTAAACTGGGAATGATCTGTAAGATGCTGTATTATTATACTTCATTTCTTTACTATTATATGGGGACAGCACTTTCATTATGGAGGAAAACTTGAGAATCAAGGACTATACCGGAGAAGGTAATTGGAGAATACCCTCTCTCTCTGTGAATTCTTTTTATTTTCAGATTTTTTATGTTGAGGTGAGAGTTTTTTAATGATGTTCCTATAACGGCGTAGCTTTACACTTTGAGGTTTGTTTAAAGGAAATTCCTTTTTTAGATTTAAAAATATTACAACACACTGGATGAATTCTCATCCTCACTAATTAGTTTAGTTTTTCAGAAGGTTTCACTTTTTTAAATTTTTTTTATAGAGTAAAACTTGCAACTAGAGTACTCATTATTCAGTATGTATACAGTTTCAATTTCTATAGGGCAGAATGTTTGTACGGAGCAGCACTCTGTGCGTGTTTTTGGGTAAGTTCACACTCAAATAACGTGGGGAATGAGTAACGTCTTTATACTTTTAGAAACTCTTCTTTGAAGAGAAACATTTTGAGTTGCCAATAATTACTTGATATTGCTCTTCTCTGGTCAAACAACAGTAAATACTGCGTGTTTAAAGAAACACTTCGCATATGCTTGTGATGAAAATTTTCTGCGTTATGAAAACACAGAGATATTTAGATGGTGAGAATAAACGTGAAGCTTCTTGCTATCCCAAATTCAATTTGTTGCATTATCATTAATACAATATTTTGTGGCTGTATTTGTTCACGATCATATCGTATATGCCTTTCATGAAATTGAAGTCACATCTTTTTATTCTTTAAATTTTGTTCCTGATAACATTATAACACCATATTATTTTACAGTGGAAAGCCAATATTCCATTCTTTAAATATTTTAATATAGAAAGGTTTTACCACTCCTGTCGGCCAAGTACAAGACATGTAGCCGATCGGAACGTAAATTTCCTCATATTCGTCAAGTAATAATGAATAATGAGTTTTAATTAAGCAGTAGCAGTTAATCAAAACCTACTAACCTTTGTAGTAAGCAACACCTCTATGATTTACTTGATTTTACGTTCTAACCCCTTCTCCCAGTAAATGTTTTTATAAAAATTTCTTTCCTTTTTAAATAAATAAAATGTTTATATAAAAGAAACTCTGTTTGTTTTTATTCTTACATTACAAATTAGAATAAAGAGTATTAAAACAAAATAAAAAATACAAAATATAAATATAAAAAAAATAAAAGATACAAGAAAACTAGTTATAAATATATGAGTTTAAACAGTAAAGCAGAAAGGAAAGTAAGCAGAAAGTAAAGCAGTAAAGCAGTTAAACCGTACGGCCGTGAATCCCTTAGGTGTTTGGTAACACCTCTATTGTTTTACTGCTTTATGCTTTAGTATGTATGTATGTGAGTTAAAGCAGTAAGCAGTAATAAAACAGTAAAGCAGAAGTTAAAGCAGTAAAAGTTTTAAGCAGTAAAGCAGATAATTAAAGCAAGTTAAAGCAGAAGTTAAAGCAGTAAAGCAGAAGTTAAAGCAGTAAAACATGAGTTTAAAGCAGTAAAATATGAGTTTAAAGCAGTAAAGCAGTAAAACAAGATTTAATTCCCTAGGTGTTTAGGTAATACACTTATTGTTTTAATGCTATTACTGCTTTAAGTAAAGTATATTTTTAATAAAATTTCGTACAATTGTAGTAAAAATGAATTACTCATAGTAAATTTTTCGTTCAAGCGGGAATTTTGCGTCTGCGCGCACGCGGCGGTGGTTACGCGGAATATTGCTCTTGCGGGTAGCTCGCGGCGATGTGCGCGGAAATATTGGATGCGGCGCCGCGGCGGGGGGACGCGGCGCGCCTTGCGGGTGCGATTGGCTGTCTTTGCGAGAAGGGCTCACGTGGAGCCTTGGGTAGTTTATGATCTAGTAGTAGGATAAAGATGTCATCAAAGTAATCACTATAGGATGGTATCAAGATACTTCATTTCAAGATGAGTCATCAAAGATGAGCAATCAAAGTTGATCCATTTGAGGCATTTATGCTGGTGCATCAAAGTTGAGGATCAAAGTTGAGGCATATGTTGAGGCATCAAAGTTGGGCATCAAAGTTAGCATCAACTATCGAGTGTTGTGATGTAAGTGTAGTGTATCTGTCGTGATTTGTGTGAATGTAGTGTTATATGGTTTAATGTAGTGTATGTTTAATGTAATTGTCTTGGGAGTGTAAGTGCTTATTAAGTGTATAGTGTGTATAAGGTTATAGGAATGTGTGTATAGTGTTAGAATATAAACTCATAGTGGAATATCTAGCAGCTTGTTATAATACGCCATTCGAATTTCATATATTATTACCTAGGGTAGTTACCATATTAGGCACTATTCGGAGTCAGGGGAGGCAGAAAGGCTTGAAAAAAGTGACTCAGTTGGCACTATGTGGCACTACTTGCATATGTGGCATCATTGCATCATGGCATCACTTGGCATCATTGGCATCATTGGCATCATTGGCACCACCGGCACTCATGGCATATAGGCATCATATAGACACTAATAGAAAATCACTAGATTATTCTTAATGGTGATTGGAACATAAGCCATCAATATTAGGTGGTCAAAATTGACCATGGTATATGGCAAGGTCGGTTAATTCATGGTCAACAAGGTTAAGACATCAAAGGCTAAGTCCTAAAGGAAGGACAAAATTACCGTGAGAAATTGACCATGTATCTGTCAGTAAAAGGAAAAGGTTAAAATTTGAAAGTTTTAAACATAAAAAGTGCTTATGGGTAGTAAGTGTCATAGTGAGGTGTATAAGTGTGTATAAGGTAGTGTGTGTGTGTGTGTGTGTGTGTGTGTGTTGTGTGTGTGCGCACTCGCCGTGTGTAAGTGTTCATTGGGTAGGTCATACATGTAAATTAGGAACGAAAATATGTGACGGTGGGCCGAGTGGCAAAAATTGGCGTGTGCAAAAAATGACATGGTAAATGCAAGGTTAATGGAAATATCATGCAAACAGTAAAGACATCAAAAAAGGGCTAAGCCCTAAGTTGCCAAATTAACCTGTGGGCAAATTGCACGATGAAAATTAGGGGGCATTAAATGGGGGTATACGTACAACGTTGCTGCGCAACCGTTGGCCGCACTTTCTTCGAAGGGTGCTAAAAATTAGGGTGCCGAAAATTAGGGGCCAAAAATTCAGGCGTTGCCGATAAAAAATGGGTGTTGCCAAAAATTAGGTTGCCAAAAAAATTAGGGTTCTCAAAATTAGGGTTCTCAAAATTTCGGTTCTCAAAAAATTAGGGTTCTAAAAATTAGGGTTAAATCGACTTCCCCCAAAAGGACAAGGGTAGGTAAAAATTTGGGCCAAATTGACTGAGACCAAGGGTTGGGTCGAAAAAAGGTTCAGCCAAAAAGGTACGCCAAAAGGTCAAGGTCAGTAAATCGGTCAGAAAGGTCGCGGGTCAGAACAGTCAAAAGGTCGCGTATTTTCCGACGGAATCCTCTCTACTACTAGCGTATTCGATTTTAAGTTTACTTCACAAGAGCGTTCTATTTTAATGTCAGTCTTCCGTTTAAAGAGATTCTGATGGATCAACAAAGATGACAAACAAGTTTTATTTCAGTTAACTTTTATTTTAAGGATGCTTAATCCAATTGGTCTTATGTGTAAATTTTAAATTTTTTGATTAAATCATGAAAACTTTTTTGGATGCTTGGGTTGCCTCTAATATACTTTATTTTCGTTATGACATCCCATGCCTTAAATATAATTATACTTTGTATTTTTCTAGAGGATTTTAGGGTTTAGTCTTTTATGGTATTCTTTTTATAGCTTTTTTGAATGCTTCAGTTGGTCCTATTATTTGTCAAATTTTTGATTCATCTTCTCTGACAATACTAAAGGAGGGGTACTAATGCTGATAATCTGGTCCACCCAGATTTCTGTTGATGGTCTGTTATTCATTTTTTTAAAGTCCTATTCACAAAGGCGTCCTAGCTTTTAATGTCAGGTCTTCAGTTCTAAGGAAGATATTTAATTTGGATCAACAAAGATGCCGACAAAAATAGTTTTTTTTTTTCAGTTAACATTTTTTTTCTTTTTTTTGATTTTTTATTTTGTTTACTTTTATATATTTTTTTTTATTCTTGTAAGGATAGTGTCGTTATACATCGAGGGGGAGTCGAAAAAAATAATCGACTTTGCTGCGACTTTAGGTGGGATTACAAAACGTCCAAAGTCGATATTTAAAATGAAACCCGATTCCCCAATGGAAATTCATCACCACATTTTGTTTCAATTATTCAATAGCATCGTACTACTTATCATGGTCTGTAAAATCAAGAGATATTAGGTACTGATAAATGTATTTTAAAATATTTCTGATGCGATTTTATTTTTTACCATATTCCATATTAATTTCTAATGGCATTAACAATTTACCTTATAAAATAAAGTAGCTCAACACACAATTAAAGCATTAGTCACTATCCAACAACTTCTTCCGCCAATATCGGTGATGCAAAAGATTTTGTAATTACTATCAAAAAAAAAAAAAAAATTTCAACTAGCTGCAATCTATTTGTCGAACAAGAATGAACATTTTAAGGATTTACAATGTGAGCTTTAATTATATTAAAACGTTTTATTTCCTTAAAACATAAATCTATTAATTTGAAAACTAATTAACTAATGTAATTTAATATTACAGAAGTATTCTAAATACATTTTTAGATAATTAATATTGCAGCCTTGATATATAATATATTATTATATATATATTATTATATAATATATATATATATATAATATTATATATATATATATATATATATTATATAATATATATATATATATATATATATATATATATTATTATATATTATATATATTAGGCACAGCATCGAAGAGGCCAGGATGTAAACTAAATTATAACATTATAGGAAAATAAATAACATTTTTTGATTTCAGCAAGTAATTTCATCCACAAAACTTTAAAAAACCCAAATTTATAATTTTATATATAAACTAATAATAACCCTTTAAATATTAGTATAATCTTAATTGCCCAGGGACCGTGTGATGAACCTTAATAACTGCTATATTGAGAGAGACCGTCTACCAAAAAATAGTATCGTACTACATTTTACGCCTTTGGAGAAATGTATATTTTTCCTTTTATACATTTTAGGGGTTAACGAGAGAACGGAGGAGAAGCGTGGGAAGATAGTAACCACAAGTAATCAAAGGTGAGAGACCAAGATCATCATAAATTTAAGTTTACACAAGGTGGTTATTATTTAGTTAAAAAAAAAATTACAAATTGGGAAATTTGGGAATTTGGTAATTTGAGTTCATTCGTATTTTCAAAAAAAACGTTGATTCATAAAGCTTTATAGTTTTAAAATTTTTTAAAAAAGTAGTTATTTTAATTATTTTTTTAAAAAAAAACCTGGGTTTTTCTCCTGATTAATAAAATTTTTTTTTATTTTATTGTAGACTGTTATAGGTTTTTAATTAAATGGCATGTTAAGGGTATATTAAATAATATACAACTATTAATATATATATATTTATATATTATTATTATAATATATATATATATTATTAATTTATATATAATATATTATTTAATTATATATATATATATATTACTATTATATATTATATTATATATTGATATATATATTAGTGAATGCAAAGATTAATAGTAATGCGGTAAATACCTAATCGAGAAAAAAATTGGATGATTTTTTTTACAA
Organism: Trachelipus rathkii; assembly: GCA_015478945.1. NCBI lineage: Eukaryota > Metazoa > Arthropoda > Malacostraca > Isopoda > Trachelipodidae > Trachelipus > Trachelipus rathkii. The sequence goes on from JABUQX010020693.1 coordinate 24,800, forward strand.
ATGTCATAGTGATCGTAATCGGAAAATTTAGCGATTATTTTGAAGATTAATTGAACAAAAGTGGAATTTTAATAATTATTAAATCAATTAATAAAATAATATAATATAATTATTTAATAATAATAATATATATATATATAATTTAATATATATATATATATAGCTATATATATATTATAGATTTATAATATATATATATATATATATATATATATATATATACTATATATATATATAACAATATATATACAATATATTATAATATTATAATTTATAATATATATATATTATATCATATTATATATATTATTATATATTATAAATATATATATATATAAATATATTATATATATATATATATATATTTTATATATTTATAATATATATTATTAATATATATATATTATTATATATATATTATAATATATATTATATATATATATATATATATAAAATATATATATAATATATATTTATATATATAATATAATAATATATAATATTATATATTTTTGTGTATATT
>JABUQX010020694.1:0-40000 GCA_015478945.1 Trachelipus rathkii
CATTTAAAAAGAACTGTCTGCTGACCAAACTCGATCCTCCTGACACCTGACACACATTTTGGCCATTTATTATTACACACACATTAACACACACACACATTACACATTATTATTATTATTATTATTATTATTATTATTATTATTATTATTATTATTTAAAATATAAATTTTTAAAGAACTGTCTAGTCAGTTTCTATGCCAAAAATTCCTATGACCCATCAAAGATACATACATACATATATATGAGCAGGAGAGCAGGAAAAGAGTATACTCAGAGCATATATATATATATATGAGAGAGCATATATATATATATATATATATTTAAATTTAAAATGGAATTAATGGAAAATAAATGGAATAAGGAGGTGTTCTTTGCCTGATGCTATAAGATTAACTTGCATACACAATAATAATAATAAATAATAATAATAATAATAAGCCAATAACAATAATAATAATAATAATAATAATAATAATAATAATGAAAGAAAAAAAAACAGAAATCAATCAATATTATTATTTTTAAATAACCAATTTAATGATAAACTAAAGATGTGCTGAAAATTAAAATGGAAAAAAACAATTCTAAAAATGATAACACCACTATGAATAATGGAAATATTAATGATAATAATGATAATAATAATAATAATAATAATAATAATGCAATAATAATAATAATAATAATAATAATAATACACACACACACACAATAAATAATAATGAAATACAATAAAGGACAGAAAAATTATGAGATTATGGTGAAAGAAATTGAATTTTTTAAGATTTCAATTTAAAAAAAAAATTAAAAATTCCAGATCCCTGATCCTGACGAACCTGACCATCCACACCACACACACACACACCACACACACAAGTGTTGTGTGTGGTAAAACTTTGGAACGCAAAAATTTCAAATTTCCCCTTACCTTTCTTTTTTAGTCAAATTTTATTTCTATCAAGGAATCTGTGAACTTCAAAATCTTTACAACTCATTTATCTCCATATATCTTCCTCCCACACACATCCCAACTTTCCCATTCCTTCATGGGCTTTAAATGTATCACCTAAGGAATAACATAAACATTCTTGGTCTGAACATAAACAAAAAATTCCCTTGAAAAAATCATAAATATATATATATATATATATATATATATATATATATATATATATATATATATATATATATATATATATATATATATATATATATATATATATATATATATATATATATATATTAGCATTAGAAAAAAAAAATGTTTTTAAAATAAAACTATAATCTTAAAAAAAACATTGGTGTTAGTTTTTATTGTTTTTTATGGTTTTAATATATTTTTAATGTAAATTTCTATAATAAATACTGTTATACATGTAATAATGAATATTTCAATGCACAAATTCACACATTTATTTTAATTAACCAAAGTTCGGTTTTCAAAAAAATTGTGATACTTTTAGTTGCTTCATTCGTTAGTTTCAAAAAATATCAAAATTTATAAGTCAATAACTAAAACAAAGATATCGTCATTTTTTAAACGTATCTAAAATAGTAAAAATACTATTTAAATTAAAAAAAGGAATATAAAAAACATGTAATTGAACACAATTCTTTATTTGCTAATAATAATAATAATAATAATAATAATAATAATAATAATAATAATAATAATAATAATAATAATAATAATAATAATAATAATAATAATAATAATAATAATAATAATAAATAAGAAAGAGAGAGAGAGAGAGAGAGAGAGAGAGGAGAGAGAGAGAGAGAGAGAGAGAGAATGGTAGGAGATCAACTTAGCTTTGAAAAGAGAAAGTTTGTCCTATTGATTCAGAAGGGAGTTCGATAAACCGCCACCAACGCACCGGACCATTGCCCGCATCAGAGAGAAATTTGAAGCAGATGGAACCGTTCACAACGTCAACAAGAAACGTTCTGGACGACCACGGACATCCACCAACCCTGCAAAGGAAGAGCAGGTACAGGAAACCCTCATCCGATCCCCACAAAAGAAATCTCTACGACAAACGGCTCGGGAGACACATCTCAAAAGATAGCGTCCATCGCATCTTGAAGCGTCTACGCTGGAAATGCTACATACCAAGACTACTCCATGCTCTCAATGAAGCCGATCCGGACCGGAGACTTCAATTTTGTGAATGGTACCTGGCTAAATGTGCAGAAGATGCAGGGTTTCCACACAAAATTGTCTGGAGCGATGAGGCCACCTTTAAATTAAATGGCTCGATTAATCGCCATAATTGTACCTACTGGGGTCCTGTAAATCCCCATGTTAAAGCTGAACACCATTTAAACCTACCAGGGGTAACTGTGTGGTGTGGGATTTCAGCATTGGGCATCATAGGACCGTTTTTTTTTAACGGAGCGGTCGATGGGGAGAGGTACCTAACCTTGCTGCAGGAGTCGGTCGGTCCACACATTGACGAGATGTTTGGTGATAACGACGTGATTTACTTTCAGCAAGATGGAGCACCTCCCCACTACCATCGCGATGTAAGAGCTCACCTCGATGCAGCATTTCCAAACACATGGATTGGACGAAGGGGTAGTATTGAATACCCTGCGCGTTCCCCAGATCTCACGCCAATGGACTTCTTTTTATGGGGATACCTCAAGGACAGAGTTTATCGCTCAAAACCAAGAACGATAAATGCATTGAAATTGGAAATCGAAAGACAATGTCGCGACATTCCAAATGAACTGTTTCGTGTCGTTTGCGACTCCATTGGTTCGCGTTATCAGCTGTGTCTGGACAATGGCGGTCATCATTTTGAACATTTGCGAACATGATTCTTTAAATACATGTATGTTCTGTAATTCAAGCCTTTAAACTTGTCACTATGTTCATAAATAAAGTTTGTATAGTCTTTCAAAGTGTTAGTACATTATTTTGAGACACCCTGTATATATATATATATATATATATATATATATATATATATATATATATATATATATATATATATATATATATATATATATATATATATATATATATATATATATATATATATATATATATATATATATATATATATTTATTACACACACATACATACCTACATATGACATTATTACACTCCATAACACACATATTATGATTACATATTATTATTTTTACATACATTCATAGATACATACATACAAATAAATACATTATTTTTATTATTACAGATACATATACATATATATATATATATATATAATAAAAAAAAATATATATATATATATATATATATATATATATATATATATATATATATATATATATATATATATATAATATATATAGTGTGTGTGTGTGTGTGTGTATATATGTGTGTACGTGTATGTACGTGTGTTTTAAAATTACTAATAATTTTTAGCATGAATTTTTTTTTTTATAAAATATGGGTCACATATTTTTTTAAAAAATATGGGTCACATATCCCATACAATGGCAGTCTATATTAATAAGAAAAACGACTCCAATAGAAAAGAACAAAACAAATATGCCAAAAAATTAGAAAAACAAAATTGTAGCCGACAACAAATATTATTTCTTCCATTATTAATTATTATTATTACTTCTTTTTTTCCTTTCTTTTTTTTTCTTTTTATGAAAGAAATATTTTTGGACAAAAATATGAATTCGCCATCATGGTTTCCGGAGTCTCTCAAATCGATGACAAACTTATGAAACTAAATATATGAATCTTTTCTTGTGTTTGTCTGTATGTTTGTGTGGCTATTCTTTGTTAAATAACTTTAAATGTTAGAAATTAATATTTATGTTATTAGTTTATAAACATACCATGTCAAGAAGCTACTTAACCTTTCAGAGATGCCCAGCGGCTTAAACCAACTCGAATCAATGCCTGGGTATATTGTTAAGAGCTACCTTTAAATCAGTAGGGGGATAGTGCTCGGAAAGATATTAATTGGTAGTTCTAAGGAACAGGCATAGCTAGCCGGCCATCCAAAATGTGCTCGTGACCCTAATTTCATTTTTGGTTTTCCATTAGAGATAAAAAAAATATATCAAACACTGAAAAAGCGCTTTTAAATAAAGAAAAGTTGCTTCACTGAACTTTTTAATTTAGACCACCGTACAATAGCGATTGATTTGTAAGAAACTCCCCTCATAAATGTTCCGATTATTTGAAATTGCAAAAAAAGTAATTTTTTTTAAAAAGAGGGAAAACTTTTTTGGTTCGAGGTTTATTTTAACAGTTATATTTTTATTTATGTATGCGAAAATAAATATAAAAAATAATCTCTATATTTCGGACGAAATTCCTTCACAAAGATAACAATAGTTTACGCATAGCTGATTAAGAATGAAGTAAGAGTGAAGTTGGAAATTAAAAAAAAATAAAATAATGATTATTATTATTGTTGTTGTTGTTGTTGTTGTTGTTGTTGTTGTTGTTGTTGTTGTTGTTGTTGTTGTTGTTGTTGTTGTTGTTGTTGTTGTTGCTAAGTTGTTGTTGCTGTTGTTGTTGTTGTTTGCTGAAGTTGTTGCTAGAATTTTTGTAATTGTTGTTCCCTTTCAGATCTTTTTATAAAACTGAAATGATTAACATAAAAAGATCGTTCTCTGCCAACACACTAAATTCCACATGAAAAATAGTTGAAGCGAAGCTTTAAACTTTAGACTTTAAAACGTCAATTTCTGGATCAAAGACAATTCTTCGAAAAGGAAGATTAACCACTTTAACTCAAAAAAAAAAAAAAAAAGACCCCAGCCATTCGTGTATTTCCTTTAGGCCGACTCTCTCTCTCTCTCTCTCTCTCTCTCTCTCTCTCTCTCTCTCTCTCTGAGCTTAACACTAAGAAGGCGGAGAGTGCTGAAGTTATTTTATTTGAAATAGATATCAAGTGTCTTTTTAATTTTATATTTATATTGTATATATATATATATATATATATATATATATATATATATATATATATATATATATATATATATATATATATATATATATATATATATATATATATATATATATATATATATATAATAGGGTGTCTGCAGAATAAAGGAAGCAATTTTACATGGGTACATTGATGAAAATAGGAGATGATTATATACATGTATATATTATTAAAATGAAATATGGAGATATAGTTTACAATTAGCTGAATTGGGAGAAAGAAGACAGGAATTATTAGGAGATATGGAATGATAACAGGTTGGTGGAGGAATGACAGTGGATTATACAAGTGTGACGCCTCCACCGTTCACATTGTCTTAATATTGTCGTGTCGTAATATTCGTGTATCATAATAATATTACATAATTTTACATACATAAGGCTACATACATATTGTGTACGTGTATGATTGTGTGACGGGAATACAAGGAGAAGCGGCGCATATGCCGTGCGGTATCCAACGACGGTTGTCACATAGGTTCGTTTCACACGAGGACGTATCAGCAACTATGTGATACTGGGACATTTAGACCGGCTGGTGGATGACGTTTACGCGGTAACTGCGCCACCGCCATCGTGCCCTGGGCGATTCCGCGTATTACAGGACAATAAACCCTCTATAGAGGATACGTAGAGCGGCGGCCGAACTTGCTGTTCCAATGCTGTCCAGCAATAAGGAGAACACTGGCTGAGGATGGACGTCATACATATCATTTGCAATGTGCACAGCATTTACTGCCTACCGACATGGGACGACGACAAGACTTCTGTGAATGGTTCATCGGGTAATGTAATACGAACAGACGCTTCCCAGAGCTAGTGCTGTGGACGGACGAAGCCATCTTAAGTGGAGACGTGGCACTCTGTGTGAAACAGTCACAACCAACGAGCAATTGAATCCTCGTGCAATCAGGGAGCACCATTACCAGCACGAATTTAAATGTAATGCGTGGCTGGGATTACTGGGTCACAATCTCCTCGGCCCCTATTTTCTACCTGACCGCCTGAACGGCCAGAACTACCTTCAATTCCTCCGGAATGGGTTCGGAGTGCTCCTTGAGGATGTACCCGTGTTAAATCTACGTCACATGTGGTTTCAGTTGGATGGCTGCCCAGCTCACTTTGTCAGAGACACACGCACCTGGCTTAATACTAACTACCCTTTACGATGGTTAGGTCGGAGTACCCGTTGCCTGTCCTCCATGTTCGCCTTTGCCTGAGGCGGGAATCATCAAAGGTGTCGTATACACCACCCCAGGCAATGACGCTCGGGAACTGCAGGAAAAAATTAGGCAGGCGTGTGCAGACATAACAGCAGATGAATGCCGGTCGGCGACAATGTCCGTTTAACGGAGGTGTCGTGCATGCATCAGTGCTAGAGGGGGCGCACTTTGAACACCAAATGTAACCTGTATCTGTTGTATTATAATGTCCGAATAAAGATATGCAATCGTGCTGTTTATGGGGAATCCAGGTGTCGCATACTTTATTCTCACCCTCTTAGGTTGGCTCCATCGCTAATAACTCCGTAACGAAGCATTACTGAGCATACACGTATAGAATATTATGCTCCACCAATCGCACCCCAGACATGGCTAACTGCTCCATCCTGGGAAACCCCACACACACACACACACACACACACACACACACACACATCCACACACATTATTATTATTATTATTACACATAGTACATATACATACATACATACATGTGGTGGTGGTGGTAGGTGTGTGGGGTGGTTGTAGATGTGTGTGTGTATGTTTTTTGGACAATTTCTTTCAAAACGAAGTATTTTTATTTTGGAATATTCTGTTTTTTTATTTCAATCTGAGTTACGTAATATATATTTTATTTTATTTTATTTTTTTATTGAGAGCCAATTCTTTTACTAATAAGTCTCGAAATAGGAGTACTCTATAAATCTCAAAACCATTTGGGACATTTGATTTAATATATATATATATATATATATATATATATATATATATATATATATATATATATATATATATATATATATATATATATATATATATATATATATATATATTTTAAATATATATTTATATATATATATGAGAAAAGATATATATATATATATATATATATATATATATACAGAGAGAGTATATATATATATATATATTATATAGCGTTTCTCTGGAAATTAACATTTTAAATATTTTGTATTGTAAATAATATTGTTTACATTTTTAACTTTCATATGGGAGCGATCTCTAAGATAGCTTCAAATTTCAGCCCAAGTTATCAAACACCTTAATATGAAAAATGTTTCCTAAAACCATTAGATATCTTTATTTAAATTTTTATCGTAATACAAGAAAGAAATAGACAGGTTTGATAGGGTCGATCTCAGGAACTACCAATAAACTTTGAAAATAATGACCCCGAGACATGTTCTGTTCATGAAAGACTTTGATACTGCAAATAGCAAAGAGTTTAAAACCCATGAAAGTTTAAATGGTAGTTAATAACGAGGTTTATTGTCTCTCAGTTTCAGATAATTTGTAAACAAGTATGGAAGACTAAAAGTTTTCTTCTTCTGTTGAGGAGGTTGGGTAAGAATGATATTAAATGAGGAGGTCTGTATCTCATCCTCATTTTCATCTTTTATGATCCCTTAGCTAAGGAATAAAATAATTGAAGTTTTTTTTATCGGTCGAAAGACCCATACTGTTCATTATAAATATTAAACCTGGTTTCTTATTTCTGATTTTTATTTTTTTTAAATTGCTGCAACGCAAAATAATAAACCATAATGAAGCTTCCATCCCTGAAAAAGTTACATATATATATATATATATATATATATATATATATATATATATATATATATATATATATATATATATATATATATATATATATATATATATATATATATATATATATATATATATATATATATATATATAGATATATATATATATATATATATATATATATATAAAGTATATATATATATATATATATATATATATATATATATATATATATATATATATATTTGAAAATACACAACTAATCCATTTATTAATATTCTTGGTGTTTCAATTTCTCATAATCATAGTTGGATCATTGGATGGATCACATTTCTTCGCTTTCTAAACAATATAGAAAACAGTCAATCGTATTACACTCTATATTTTAACAACAAGATCACATCTGAAGCTGCAATTGTTTGACGCAAACCAACCTCGAAACAACTCACACAAAATAAGTGCACTAACACCGCACCGCACCACACCGCACAAGACAAATAAACCAGCCCAAAATAGAACAAAAAAAAAAAAGTGTAAACTATAGACGGATAAGAATTAGATTTTTTGTTTACCTAATTAGCACTACCTTTAATCCTTAATCAGTACAGAAGTTCGGAATACAATACCTGACTGTACGCATTCCACTTCTCATTTCATTTCTTAATAACTTATCTATCACATAATTAGCTAACAACACAAACAAAATTAGTATTGAAAGATATGTTTCTTTCTTGATATAAAATAATAATAATAGATAATTAAATATTTTATATTAATAGAATATACAATTTATAAATTAGTAACCTGATGTGGTGTCTTTCCAACAATGCAATAATTTATATTATAGGTTTGAGCCATGTATAAATGCTGTAGTAATCATTTACAGTTAATTAGGTAGCATCCCACTAATACTACCACTAGTACTACTACTACTACTACTACTACTACTACTAGTACTACTACCAATAATAATAATTGAAACAACAATAACAACAATAACAACAACAATAACAATAACAACAATAACAATAACAATAATAATAATAATAATAATAATAATAATAATAATAATAATAATAATAATAATAATAATAATAATAATAATAATAATAATAATAATAACATAATAAATAATAACTTCAACAACAACAAAACAATGCCATTCACAATCATAATCTTCTACATCTGAAACCGATGAAGCCTTAACATACAACTCTCAATCCAACATCTTTACCCCTTACCCGAAATGCCCACGTCCCACCCCAACAACAACAACAACAACAACAACAACAACAATCATCATCATCATCATCATCATCAACACATGCTACATACATATGTTATTATTATACATACAAGAGGAGAGAGGAGAGAGAGAGAGAGAGAGAAAGAAGGGAAGCTTGATGAGTGGTAAGGGCAATTGCCAGGTAATGAGAGAGAGAGAGAGAGAGAGAGAGAGAGAATGGAAGGGATGGAAGGAAGGATTTAAGACCTGACCTAAACAGTCCCAAGAAAACGTGAAACAAATCCCACCTGTAATTAAAATTACTCCACACACCACACATTTCTGTTATTTTATTTTTATTATCACACATTATTATTATTATTATTATTATTATTATTATAATAAATCTTCTCCTATCAGAGTTTCTATTTCAACTTGTTTTATCATTTTATTTTTAGATTTATATTTTTTATAGAAGAGCTTCATCAAATTATCATTCACTGATACTATCACGGAGTGTTTTCGCCTGATCAGGCTCTGGCATTTCATTCCGGAAACGTCGACATAACTCGGTATCAGGCTTGATCCCGGTATATGATCTGTCATCTCTATTTTCAATAAATAATATTCCAGAATCAAATGGTGATGCTCAATATTTTGCATACCGAAATGCTTATTTACGATCCCATAAACTTTTTGTGTAGCTAATATTTAACTCAACTATTTTTGCATATATTCTTTTACTGCATTATATATATAATATATATATATATATATATAATATATATAATATTATAAATATATCTATATATAGAGAATATAATAATATATATATATTACATAGAATATCTTTATATATATTGTTTTATTATATTATATATATATATATATATATATATATATATATATATATATATATATATATATATATATATATTATATATATTATATTTATATATATATATATATAATATATAATATTATATATATATATATATATAAGAAATGGTGTCAGAATGATGGAGAATGGGAGAGAGTGGAGGGTGCCCTACCTATTATATATGCGGATGATTTTGGTTTTTGTGTGGCGAATCTGAAGGTAGAGTTTGAGAGGATTGGAGGAGATCTGGGGCGTAGTTAAGAGTAAGGAGGGGTTTGAAAGTAACCCGTAGAATAACGAGTAAGGTTATGGTTGTGAGGAAGGACAGTTCTCGGTGTGAAGTTATGTGGATGGTGAGCAACTGAAACAAGTTCTGAGTCTTAAATATTTAGAATATATATTGAATGAAAAGGAGAGGAGATGATGCAGAGTGTAGTAGGGGAAAGTTGTGAATGGTGGTGACGCCCATGTGGTGGCTGTTGCACATTAAATCCTTAGTGTATGGTAAACGGAATAAGTCTTGAAGTGCGCTACGGGTCTTACCATGCGGGATTCTGTTACCTGTGTTAATGTATAACAGTGGGACTATTGGTAAAATAAAGAGGTATAGATCTAAAGTACATGTGTTTCAGATGGGACAATCTTAGGGGCGTGTTAGGTGTAGAAAGAAATTGATAAAAATGAGGAATGATCGTATTAGAGAGCTTTCAAAATGAAGAAAGGGGTAATGAAGAATGGAGTAAAGGTAGTACATTGAGAGGTTTTGGTCATGTGGAAAGGATTGATGATATCGGTTGGTTAATGCGGTATATAGTGGTTGAGCGTTGCTGTAAATTCGATCGGCGGGAGACCTGAAGAAACAAAGTGGATTGAGTCAGTAAGGAATGTCTAAAGGAGATAAATGTGAGTTTCAGAGGCGAGAATAGCGAGAATGGTGCGTAATAGGGAGTGAATGGCGGGTTGTGAGAGGGTGTACTGTTTTATGGTCCACCTGGGCTAGGGATGAAGCCGCTACATTGACGAGAATTGGGCATGACTGTGAGCGGTTCTGCGTTCGCGACTCGTGAGAGCTCTAGGGTTGATTTTCTGTTCTTGCGAACGAGTTTCTCACTTAAAGCAGCATAATAAGGGGGCGGTAATAGTGCTTCGCATCTTTTTTCCACTTGCGTCACATTCTTCTATTACTTTCCTGGGTTCCGGTGCAGTGATTAGCGGTGCACTGTACTCCCAGTCTTGGAGGAAGAGATGGTTTCTGGTGATGCATTGAATGATGGATGAATGATGAAGATTGATATATAGTGATTATTAGTAAGGTATATATATATATATATAATAAATTAGTATATATAGTGACGAACGTTATATATATATATATAGTATTTATAGTTATTATGCTGTATATATATATTATATATATATATATTATATATATATTCATTTGTTAAACAACCTTGAAATAAACCCATTTGATGCAAAGGTATTCTGAAACAACCAGATGTAGCCAAAAAATCGCTAATTCTACTGTTTTGTGGACAAAACGATGAAAATTATATCCATAGATTTCCACAAATTCTTCCTCGCTGTCGAGAGAAACCATTTCCTGTCTATTATATACATTTTAGTAATACTTTTGAGTTTGGAATGAGTCCATTGAGAAAATTTTTCTAATGGCTACAATGAAAAGCGAAAAACATTAGTAATATATATATATATATATATATATATATATATATATAATAATATATTAAGAATACAGAAAGCTAAAAATAATATAATTATATATATATATATATATATATATATATATAGTATGATATAATATATATATATATAATATATATATATATATATATATATACTATATTGTTTATATATATTATTATTTATATAGGATTTAATATATTTATATTTATATATATTATTATTATATATATATTATATATATATTATATTTTTTATTATATTATTTCTTTATTATTTGTATATATATTATATATTTTATATACATATATATATATTATATTATAATATATATATATATTATATTATATTATTTTACTTATATATTATTTTTATTTTTATTATTTATTTTGTATTATTTATTATTTATAATATATATTTTTACTATTTATATTTTTTTTATTACTTATTATATATTTTTATTTTTATGGGGATTTGGTTCGCTTGCTGAGATAAATTTCTGATATTAATTGAGTATTTACCTGCAGGGGGGTCTATTATTAGTTATTTTATATACTTTGTACGTAATATAATAGTGGGTGAGTGAGTAGGAGGGTGAGAGGTGAGTAGGGTATGAGGAGGGGCTGGGGTGGGGGGGGTAGTAGGCTGTATATATATTTATTAGTATGTTATTTATGTATATTATAGTTGTTGTCATATATGTATATTATCATACTTATTATATCACAATCTCTAATGAACATCTAATTAGTGGAGTTCCTTTATTCCAATTGCAAAATATTTTTCCATGAAAAATCCTTTCTTGTAAAATTAGAGTATTTTATTTGTCATAATATGGGAACAGAGTAATATCTTTAAAAGTTATGAATAATCGTACCCTCATCTCTCTTCTTCTTTCTCTCTCTACATTGTACTCTCTTCCTTCCCCCTCTCTCTAATATAATTGTTACTAGATTTATATATAATTATATAATTTATATTATTTCTAGGGGATAGTTAATATTTTATTAGTTTGGCTTTTGTTTATATATTATATATGATATTTGAGGTTATTGAGGGTTAAACGGAAACCTATACTAATATTTTACTTATTATATATTAATGGGGGTTGTTTATATATTTTAGTTTTATTATCTTATATTTATAATATCTTGGTGTATATTTTTATTTTATTATTAGGGTAGTATTATTATATAAAGGTTTTATACGTTTTATATTTAATATTTAGTAATTATTTAGGTATGTTGTGATAATATTAGTTATATTTGCTAATTATTTATATGTGGGTAGTGATGGTTTTTTTGATCATAGTTATTTATTTAGTTATAACTTGTTTTTTTTTAGTATGTTTAGGTTTATATTATGTTTATTGTAATTATTATTTATTTTATATACAGTATATATATATTAGATATTTTGACTTTGGTAATCATAAAGTTCATATGTTTCAACTTTCCCATCTATTACTATATATTTGTAATACGTTTATTTTGCATTACGTAGTTTTTCTAGCTTTTCCTTATTTGTCTACAGTCCATTCTTTTCCTCCGGCAGTTTGTCATAGCGGCCTTATGCGTACAGTCAATAAATCAAAGTTCCGGTCACTTGAATATATAGTTAAATCCCTTTGTGATTATTTAAAAAAATACTTGCTGGTCTATAGACTTTTTTTTTCCTAGATAGTATCTTTATTACACTGATCTTGAGTCTATGCTGTGAGTTTTTATAACAATCTGTTTAGAGGCAGTTATTCTTGGATATTTATTTATCGTATTATATTTGATTATATTCTATAATATTACTTATTATATATTAATATTAATCTTTATTATATATATATTATATTATTTATTTTATTTTTGTCTTGTTAATATATATATATATATATTTATTCAGTTTATATTATTTTTTTATATGTATTTTATTATTATATATACTTGTATTTCATTGTGAGTATATTTTTATTAGGGTTATTAGGTGTGTAGACTATACGTTAATAAGGTATTCTATTAAGGTTATATAATATAATATTGTTGTTTTGCATGCAATTTTTAGATAGGTTGGCTGTATAGTTTATTATGATATTTATATTATTTATTTATATTATATTATATGTATTGTTATCGTTTTTATATTAATATTCATATTATGTTTATTGTAAGATGATAATAGTGGGAATTTACGTTCTTATATTGAGAGATAGTAGTATTTCTTAGGTATAGTAGGTGTTTCTTTTTATTGTTGATTATATATATATATAGAAATTTTTAGTTATATTAATATTATAATCTAATACTGGTTATATCCTATATAAAGACACGAGAGACTAAAATGTAATATCAAAAGAGCTATATAGACTTGATGCTGTATTATATAAGTTATGATAACGATTATATCTCACTCAGCTTTTCTAGATTTTGTTGAATTGTCAACAGACGTCAAATGGCGCTATTCTTATTTTCTTGAGATTCTGGTATAGTAATGCGCTGGCTTTTTAGGCTTTAGGAAGGTTTGTTCTCAGTAGCGTTTAAATGCAAGCGTTGGAGAATATATATTGTAGCTGCTAATATGCAATAATTTTGTTATAGGGCCAGAATTGGCAGCTTCTCGTCTGCATATAGATGACTCAGATTTCCTATGCAATAGATAATTCTTGTAAAATCGGGATTCGTTGTTTGGGCCACGAGTTAACTTGAAGGTCTTTATATTAATTATTATCTTCAATAATAATAAATTTATTTATTTATAATTGAATTAATATACATTTTTCTAAATCCTCATATTTGAGCAATTGTATGGAACAATGAATTATGTAATATAGTAATGATAGTGCTGATTAATGTTACTTTACCAGATCGCTGGGCAGTCGCACTTTCTTGCGGACAGTGTGGAAGATATATTGTCAGCACACTACGTGACGTCACTGCCTACAGACTACGTACGCTGAGGTAAAAGCTTTCAAAAGCTTCCCTTTGGGAGTTCATCTTAACATACAGTGAAGTGTTGTTACCTGGTAGTTGTTACCGAAAATTAAATTGGAATTTTTCACGTATAGAGAATATTTTCTACGCTATTTGAAAAATTTTAAGTGCTTTTATAGTTTCCTGGTGTTCTAAGAGGCGTGGCAACTCATCACGTGTACTTTTTGAATAAGGTAAGGAACTAATTTGTTAATAATTTATTGTTAAAAAAAAAGTAATACAGGGGGAAAAAGGTGTTTTTATCTTTAAAACATCCTTTTGTTATTTATGATAATGAGTCAGATTCCATTGCTCTCTCTCTCTCTCCTCGTCTCTCCTCGTCTCTCTCGAGCTTCTCCTCTCTGTATTAGCCTTCTCTCTCGGTCTCTCTCATCTCATCCTCTCTCTCTCCTCTCTCTCATGCTCTCTCTCTCGGTCTCTCTCTCTTCTCTTCTCTCTTTCTCTCACCATTAACACAACTGCACACGAATAGTAAACAATACATCGTATCAATGTTATTTTAATAAAAAATCGAATATTAAAAATAAATTGATAAAATAGAAATAATTTATAATTAATTTAATAAAATTGTTTAAGATTGAATTATTTCAATATTTTTGAAATTATCTTTATTTCCTAGGGAAACTTTGGCTTCCCCACTCTTGCTTTCATGGGTAGACCGCAACGTGCCTTTGATATAATATTAAATACTATATTATAATATATTGACTATATAATTATATCTATATATATATTATAATATATTATTATAATATCTTTTTAGACTGTTTTTAAAAAAAAATAAGTTTTTGGAAGGTCCAATATAAAGTATAAGATTAAAATTCCCTTATAAACGATCGGCAGGATTTGAATCATTTTCCTGAGAAGGGGTATACTGCAATAATATAGGCAATAGATCCATAAGTTATATGAAGTATGATTATTATTATTAATATTAAACTATAAATATCTTAGATTAATATTTAAGTACTTTACACATATAATAGAGTACCAAATCCAAATTCTATAATAGTTAATATCTTGGGAGGGTTAGGTAGGGAGTTAGAGGTTAACGGCAAATATGGGTTCAACTAATTTCTCTACAAGATATCTAATTGAGTTTCTAAAGAGAGATTGTGGTAAAGGAGTAAGAAAAAATTTTAATAGAACTTTTGTCGGCAACAGGACGAAACATTCACCGTATTATTTTTGACACGTGGGACAGGAGAATAATAAAAAAATAAAAAAATACAAAAAAATAAAAAACAGGTCCTTAAAAAAACGCGGACTGAGACTGGACGAGCAAAATAAAAATAGAGAAGCCTATTATGCGTAACTCTATCCGTGCTATTGTATTAGGAAATATTGGTTGTATCGTCATTTTGCCTACGGCCACTTTCTCTGTTAGAGTCGAATGCATAACATGGTGGTTTTATCGGATATAAGTTCAAGGGTAAGTACACAGAACGTAATCTAATATAGGTATTATATATAAATATATTAAAGAAGTGAAGTAAAGAAAATATTAGTAAGTTAAATATTATATACTATATATATATTATATATTAGAAATGAGTATTAATATAATCGTATAAGGTAATAATAATACGGTTAATAATGATTATAATAATTAATACTAATATATATATATAGATATCAATAACGGATCGTAGACCAGTAGGTTAACACGTACAAGAGTAAATTTCAGCTAGATTTTTACATATACGTTGATAGTATTAAGTATGATATGATATCATTAATTAGTATACCAGTATATAAACAGTATATTATATATATATATATATACTTATAATTAATATTAATATATTTATAAATATATATATAATTATAATATTGATATATAATATATAATATAATATCATTATTTTGTTTAAGTATGGTTAAAGTTTTAATTAGACCCGTACGCTATTCGCTGGAAGAATAATATTTCGTTTGCTGCCAGTTTTATAGTTATCTTAATTTGTTATTAGTTTATGTTCCTCATAAAGAGAAATAATATAGATCTATATGAAGCTGGGTTATTTTTATCTACTCACTATTAATATAATTTCAAGAATTTATTGAAATAAAATTGCTCTGTTCTGTTTATTTATATATCCAGTTGGGTCATATGAGTTAAGTAAGTGTTAATTAATAAGTTATTTAACTATACAGCTAATGAGTTATTTTGTTAAATAATATAACTTAAGGACTTTGTTAATATTTTATATCTTTTATATTGAATAAGACGGTATGTGACATTTCATGCACTATAACTTATAGAATATAGATAATCAATCACTTATATAAGATGCTGCGTGAGATTATATTATATATAGTATACTATATATATATATAACTTATATAAAGTATATGACTATTTCAAGGTTATATATACTATATATATATTAAGTTAGTGTACTACGTATTACTATACATATATATATATATATCATTTATATTATCATCATTATTACATGAAAGTGTCAAAAAACTTATTTACAATCAAATAGTTAGCCTATTTTATATTTTTTTAAATACATATTACATTAAATTAAATGTAATATAAGCATTAATTAAAATTGAATATATTTCTTTTTGTAAGGCGATTGATATAAGGATCGATTCCTTCTCAAGATATCAAGGTTAAAATGAAAAGCATTATTTTTTTTTATTCAATGAAAATATTTTCTATAATTTTATTTTTAATAAAATTTTTTATTATTTTATTTTTAAAATAAATTTTTTAAATTTTAATTTTATAGAATATAGTAAGTGTCTCAGCAAAACGTAAAAATGTTGCTTTCTATAAATAACAAACCTTATAATTTTGAATCTAACAAAAATTATCGTCATTATCACAATTATTATTATTATTATTGTTTTATTCATTATTATATTCCATTATTATTATTATTATTCATTATTTTTAGCACGTTATTATTATATTCATTAATTGGATTATTATGTTGTCTAACTTTTAAAGATTGTCTCTTGGTTCATGTGCAATTGTATTTTGTAATTTATCAATTAAACTGCATTTTTTTTGTAGCGTGGGGGACTCTGAAAGTCTTTCAATTGTAATTATAATTATATATTATATTGTGAATCCTAAAATACTAAAAAAACTGTATTCATTATTAGTTCTTTCATTCAGTCTCTTGGAACACATGGAGAAGTTGTATGGCTGTCTTTGCTTCATCAGGAGTTAAGTAGTTTATTATGATTAAAAATTTGAAATTCAAAACTTAATATTGCAATATGCTATATTTTAATGATTCACGATTAATTAAATTTATTTTTGTATTATATTATTAGTTAATTAGTTATTAATATTATTAAATGACTATATTTATTATTATGCCCAAATCAATGCATTCTATTACAACATACGGTATTCGGATTGGGTCATAAACATTTACATAACATGATTTGTGTTACATATACATAATGCTTAAATGAATGTCAAGACTATCAAGAGAAAATTCATATCCTATACATGTTTCAAGTTGTGCCTGAACCTGATTTGAACAAAGAAAATTTTCTTTTTTGAGTGAAATTTATATATTTTTGTGTATGTGTGTAGTTACTGACCTTAATCAGCGCTATGTATATGTCGAAAAGAGAATGTATCGAAGGTCGTGTGTGTGTGTGTATGTGTGTGTGTGTGTGTGTGTGTGTTGTGTGTGTGGGTGTGGTGTCCGTGACGTGAAAAGGTAAATAGATAAAAAGTTAAATTTTAATAATAATAATACAGTAATTATAATAATAATTAATGAATACATCAATAATAATAAATAATATAATAAAAATAATAGTAATTTACATATGAATAATTAATAATCTGAATTAGATAATATATATATGAATTCTGAATATTTATTATATTGAAATATATATTAAATAATATGAATTATTCTTATAATAATAATTAATAATATTAAGATTATATAGCATAAGCTGAAAATAAATATTAATGATATAAAATTATATTTATAATATATTATAACTAATCATATATTAAAATATAATAATAAATAAATTAATAAAATAATAATATATAATAATTAATAATATATAATAATAATTTAATAATTACGATTTCTATTGCTAGCTTATAATTAATTATTAGATATTATTATTATAAATATAATTTATTTTAATTTTATAATATTTTAAATTATTTAATTATAATTATATTATTATGAATTATAATTTATTGTTACAATTTAATCATTATATATATAATCGTAATTCTACAAGAATTCATATCATTTATAAAATATAATGATTCATAATATCATATCATATATATTAAATTATTAATTTATTATTAATTATTATCTATATACTTATCAATGTATTAATCATTATGTACTATCATTGCTAGCTTTTAGATCTATTATTTAATATTACTAATTATTATATCTATAGATCTATAAATATTATATCATATCATATAATAATATTATATCATTATATTATTATTAAAATTAATATTATTCATTAGTAACTACCGGATATAGAGTCTATTATATCTTATTTAATTAATTTATTTTTTTATTTTACTTAATTTAATATAAATTTAATGTAACACATTTATTCAATAGTTACTGAAATAATTTATTACTATATTTAAATATTTATATTATAATTATATAATTAAATAATACTTATGTATTAAAGAACTTTTATACTTAATGTTATTGATGATTGTAGATATTATTAAATTAATATATTCAATTATATATTATATGTTATATTGTTATATTAAAAAAATTATGTAATATAATTATATTATAATTTATTATTTATATAGTTATAATTATTATATAATTTAATTTTTATTATTATTATAATATCCAATAATATAATTTTCAAAACTGTACTGTATTATTTGTTAATATATATTATTATATATAATATATATTATATTATATTATTAAATTAAATATTTTATAATATTTAATATTATATATATATATAATATAATAATTTATTAATTTATAATATATTAATTTATATAATTATATATAATTATAATATATATATAATTAAGTATACATATATTAATTGATATAATTTAATTTAATAAGATTTTTTTATTATAGATATATAAATACCGATATATATATATATTATGACCTAAATATATCATAATATCACCCTGATACAGCTAATAATAAGATAGTTTTTTGATTTTAAAATTTATGTAATATAATTACGATATATAATAGATGTGATTCACTTTATTAATACATTGGCAATACATATAATTGCAATTTTTGTTTCACACAATAGCTTGCTAATTGCCTTTCTTGCCCATGGCCAAAATCCATATAAAGATCTCATTTATATTAATATTATATCTCACTTTCTATCTAAGGCTTAATTTTACGGAGTTTTATGATACTATTAGATAATATTATTTATTACTTGCATGATTATTATTTTGAGATAATTGCCAATATGCATTGATTATTGGATCACCTTATTATTATATTTATTTATTTATTTCATTGATTATCTATTAATTTATTTATTATTATTATAATTTCATCATTTAATAACATTATATCCACATATAATATTAATTAAGTTTTCATGGTTTTATCATTTCTTAAATGATATTATAAATATCATTCTTAAATTCTTCTATCATAATTTATCAAATTTTATATTTCTATAGGCCTATATTGAGGGATAAATTGATGATGATATTCTGTTATAGATAATTTTATTCTATTCTAAGACGTGAGATGTTTAATTCTATCCTATCTTACAACTGATTACAGGTCTCTTAGGCATTTGTTCATTTTGCCGTGAGAACGTGTAACGGAGCTAATAACACGCGAACGGTACACTCCGGAAGAATCGTAATAGATTGCCTGGGATTTCGAGATACTTGAGTGCACTTCGATCTATTCATTTAATTAATTTACCACAACATGAAAATATTCGCAGAAATATTTAAACGAATTCGACGAAGAGTGCTCTAATGAGTTGATTCGTGGCATCGGGAACGATGAACACAGAATACATTTATTTCTATACCACCATACACTGAATAATATCTTCTGGTGTGTAACGTTCAACTAGTGTAACTTAGAACGTAGCTTCGACTTTCTACCGAATCCAGATCGCGTGATTTCACAATACACACACGAAGTCTATAATTTTACTTGTTATCTTACAGGATTTTACTTCAAAAAAAATCGATCAAATAAATTAAATATATATATACTAATATAAAGGAAAACTAACAAAAACTTTAAATGAGAATAAAATTGAGCTAAATTGTATCATCACATTTAGGATCGCTATAATACATCAGAGAGTGACCTGTATATAAGTGAGGCCCTAAAATCATCAAGATATGCCACTATATTATCTATTATTATAATTATGAGGTCTAATCATAACCGATAAAGGTGTGTGGAAATATATGAGGAGATAAAAAGGAAGATTTGAACATTTAAAAGAAATCATAATATTTTATATAATATATTGATTAAAAAAATAAATTTTAAATTTTCTTATTTAATAATTTCGAATAAATTTTTATTTTAATTTATATTAGAAAATAATAGTTAACTATAAATATTATTTGTGAGATGGAAGCTTGTTTTTGGTAAGATTGTATTTTGAGCAAAAGTGTATTGTAGAGATGAGAAAGTGGTGCGAGTGAGCTGAACGCAGATGGATGAAATGTGTGCCAGTCTGTCACGCGCGCAGTTAGAGGAGCGGTGTTGAGAGTGACGTAATGGTGCGTATGGTGAGAGTACAGTTATTAGTGTACGTTTAGCGTTAGGATACGTCATACGGTATGAGTGTATGCACGGTATGAGTTGCTTGTTAGAATATAATAATAGAGGTATGTCAGTAGTATATGTATTTTATTTGCGATTAGTATAGTGTAATGTCACTTATATAACTAAATATTTACTTATATAATCTCTATATTTTATCTGGTGCGTATTATGTGAGCTTATAGTGCGGTGCGTATATATATTACACGTAATATATTATAATGTCACTTATATGAAAAAAATCGATACTAGCATTATATTTCAGTATGTGACGACTCGTGTATATAGTGAGCACGAGGAGCTGAGTCTGTCTTCGACTCTCACTAATTAATATAACATTATAAATTTACTGAGAAGTTTAAGCACTCTGATTAATTAATAAAAGATCAATAGTTTTTTATAATAAATAATTAGTGATATGTATGACATTTTAAAAAAACTGCTATTTCGGATATTCATATATAGAGGGATCGGAAACGTTTAAGAAAATATGAGCGGTCACGTATATCTAATAAGATTAAAGAAATATTATATGAGAAATAGACTGGCGGTGCTAGACTATTGTTTGTCTCAGTTATGTATCGTAGTTTATTTGAATACCGGGCACTCATTATATTATTAATTTAAGTGAGTGTAGAATATAACATGAGTTGGCGAGCGAAAATCATATTTCAATTCAGCTTTACACGTGAAATTTAGCCGTCCAGTAATAGTTTGAAGTGAAATTGCACGTTAAGATGCTATCTGGGCAGCGATTATATGAGGCAGTATGTGAGTATATAGTGGATCACTGAGGCATATCACTTGAGGCGAGATTAGTATTAAAGATCTGGAGCGCAGCTAGCGATAAAGTATTGTCGTTACAGCTATGATATTTATTAGGTATCGTTTACATTGAGACAGTCATTTATAGAGTAGTGTAATATATGATTATTATTAGTCTTGAACTAGATATATTGACTTGTATCTGAATATTATCAAGAGAGTTATCTGAAGCGAGTAATATTGCGGTGTATCAGTACATGATTATAACAGTCATTGCGTTACGTTGTTAAGATTTTATTGCGCTCACTACCGAGCGTTTATCGATTTTAAGTTATAGTTGTTATAATGATCGGTAGATACGTGGTGACTCATAAGCTCTTGGAATATACTAGCGTCACAAACGTACCCATATTATGTACTATAAATAAATATACATAAAGTAAATAAATGACCCTGAAATATTTTTAGTATATCTATATATATATATAATATATATATATATATTTATATAACTACAAATGTAGCAAAAATATATTATATCTCAGTATATAATATTGAGATATTTATTGTATGGTATATAATAAAAGTATCTAAATAAATTAATAAATAATTTATATTAACAAATATTCATTTCTCTCGCTGTCGTGACGTATTGTAAACATTTAATTTTTCCTATCCTATATTATTTCAATAGTAGCTGACACATCGAATCCCATATAAATTTTTAACATATTTTTAGTACTTGTCAGACTTTAATCTGGTAGGATTTTATTTTAGTGTGAATGGTCTTGTTAAAATCAAGTTTATTCATTAAATTATTAGTATATTTCATAAAATTGCAGTCTTTACGTAATAATAATATTCAAATATGAGGTAAAGCTTAAGATAAGCGTCAATTAAGCAAAATATAAATATAAATATAAAAGATTTTATTCTCATTGAAGCCAAATTAAATATAAAAGAGTACTTGGTTAGGTTCCTAGTGCCAAATAATATGATAGGATATAAATTAAACTCAGACATCTACATATTTATATCAAGATAGCAGAAAAAACACGTACTCTCGTAGGAATAATTTAAAACGTGGTAATTATTAAGATATACACAAATGGGCTACTGCGGCTCCTACAGAGAAATAGCTCTAATTTATATTGAGGCTTAAATCGCCATAGGTGTAATTTGACTTAATTTGTAAAGGAGATGATTCTTGGGCTATATGAATGTGAGTAATGTGGACCTGATATTTAGCCCGCACTACAAGTCTAAAATTAGGTAAATACATTATAGAAGCTTATCTGTAAGTCATAATAAACCAATGAGAGAAGTCATTAAATTTAGTCTAGCTATTAATGAGAAAAGTAATATAATTATTGGTAATTTTAAAATATTGAATATTGCTTATACAAACAAGCGATTGAGATATGTAGCCAACAATCAGTATAAATCACAAGTTACTACAAAATATAGATATAGACATATTAAATACATAAGAATTTATATCCAAAAAGCCGTATTCAATAATTTTGTGGACAAAAGATCTTGAACTCCCCTTATAGGGGGTCATGATGACGAAAGTTCTGATTATATGAATCCTGGTGTTTTTAAATCTTTAATAGAATACAGTGCTGAACTAGAATTAGTATAATCTACAACTTTAAGAGATCACTATATATGGTATATATTATATTAAAAAAAGTTCTAAACCGTTTTCAAAGGAACTTCAAGTGACTATATAACTAAAATGATTTAACTTCCTGCTCTTATGCGGTAATAATATATGTAGTAGTATGGTAACAACATATTAAAAGTAGATTATCACTAAGTATTACTAGTCTATTTTAATAGGCCATATCGCAGATTAATTAGAATAACCTCTGATATATCAAACGAATTTAGAAAAGGTGAAGCCACTTCCACACTATATTTATGGTGTTACAAATTTATGAAGATGATGAAATAAGCAAAATAGTAATTTGGGAGTAACTTTTTTAACGTGCTCAATGGCTTATCTCATACACAGGGCCAGTAAATTCATAATAGACTAGCTCGTTATTATCCTGAATCAAGTTAAAATCTCATATTTTAAATAAATTTACAGAACTGTCCAGAAAAATTGATAGCTCAAAGTTATGATGGTGCCGCAGTTATGAGTGGATCCCGTCAGTGGTGTAATGACGCAGTATTCACTTTATATATTAATACATTTATTTTGATTGAAAATATTAAGAGATAAAAATATTTAAAAGTTTTATTTTCAATAGAAGTCCAATTATGGGACAGCTATTAAAATTTTACTATAAAAAAAAAAAATATAAAAAACAAATAAATAACAATCGGAATGAAGTAAGTGAATAGTAAACCGCAATGGTTGAAGTGAACAGTCAAAAAATAAACTATACATGTATTTGTTATTTAATCTTCTGTCAAGATGGTTGAAATCTGAGTCATGTTTCAATTTTGATTACTTGCGTTTCACCTCAAAATATGAACCGAAGAGCCAGAAGGGATATGAAGAGTGAAAAATTGACTTGTTTTTTTTTAAATTGGATTGTTTTCCTTTTATTTTTTAAATGAATATCGTATTTATCGTAGTTTTGTAAGACTCATACTCTCTATCTCTCTAAGTATAAAAGATTGTCTATATATACTATATATACATATTGATATTAAGATGAAATTATTGGGAAATACATATATTTCAATTTTTATAGTTGTGAAAAACTGTTTAATTAAAAAATTATATACAATAGTTATATGGACATTAGTTAACATCTCGAAAATTACTGAAACATGTATAGTTAGTTGAGAACATAGAGATAGTACTATTGTTTTATGTAAATATATTATTATTTTTATGAAAAAATTCATAAAATATTGAACTAAACACACTAATACTCTATGGTAAACATGAAGATTACTAGCTATAGAAAAATATAGAGTTTGCAAAAAAGGATTATATTGACTTAGAATCCTTATATACTTATTTGTAAATTTTGGTAACTATCATATAACTTAGGTTATATTATTTACCTAGCCATATATAATATTAGGCCTCTCACCTATACTAGCGCACCTATATAATAATTGTTTCTCTATATATATAATATAAATTCATTATTTAAGAAAGGCAGACGTAATTCTCATAAATCAAGCTGTGAGTGAACTACATAATATATAGACTAATATTTGAGTAATAATAGTATTTGATAAGAAAACAGATCATGGAATATACCACCACATAGTACCATCGGAGAAGCTTTGACAGAGGAGAACGTATGAATGTTTTGTGAGTAGTGATAGATAAATAGAAGTCGTTAAATATGACTATAATTCACATTAACTTATTACGAAATTAAAACAATGCACTGCTGCGTATAAACGTGTGTGACATTAAATAATTATATAATTACTTAATTAAGTCTAAGTAGAGGTTTTCGTTTAGTGATATCATTTACTGATCGGAGCTCACTTTTCGAGCGTTAGAAACACTGTTAAAATTATAATATAGAAAGCCTCATTTCTACAACAGTTTGCATGAAAAAAGACTGTAACTGGTTTAAATTATAGCCATTTTTTATAACATCTTAGAGACATCAAATTACTGAAGCTTTATCAAAGTTATAATAGATTTACTTAGAGAAGTGATTTTTTTTTCCACGAAAAGGGCTCTGATTCTTTATTAAGTAATTTATATTGAATTGGTAATAGGAATTATACAGTACTTTGAATGAACATTAAAAGATTGCTAAAAATTTAAAATAACTACTTACCAAGAACTGAGTTTTTGGGAGACTGAAAAGATGCTTTTCTAGAATTAAAATAAAGAATAAAAAACCGTTTATCACGGAATACAATGGGGCAGAAATGCACTGAATGCCCTCGTATAGCGCTTATTGCAACTAGAAAGAGATATATTGTCCAGAATTATCCTATCTTTGAATATACAATCTTGAGTGATGACTTAATTTTATCAAGTCAAAATAAGCGTAGAAGAAATGAGACTTTAGCTACAAATTATAAAAACCATATACTATTTAATTATAAAAGTAATTATAATTTATATTTTATTTATAATATTTTATAAATTTATTAAATTTTTCTATTCTTAACTAAATAAATTTTTATATTATTATGTCAAAAAATGAGAGCTATCTCACAGAGAATATAAGATGAAAATCAAGTAATTATAAATTTTCAATTATTTTTATAAAATGCAATACTACATCATTTATTTTAACCATAATTTGTTTAAATTCGATGTTATATATAAACCATTTTTGTATCTTTGATTATATAACTATAATTTTATATATATTGATATTATATAATATATATATATATATATATATATTATATATATATATATATATACATAGTATTCCAAGTATATATGTCTCATCGCAAGTCCATCCAAGTCCATACAAGTCGCCACCCTGATAATCTATGTATAAATATATATATACTATATATTATAGCTATATATATATATATAATATATAATATTATCTATATAATATATATTATATATAATTATATAATATAAATATATATATTTATTGGGGGGAGTGTACCCCTACTAGGCGCGTCCCCCAGGTGGCGGATGGGGAGGACCCTCTAAAGAAGGTAGCTCCGGAAATATATTAAAATAAGGAGCAGTGGACAAAACTGCAACCAGGACAGACATAGCAAGACCGCTGACGAAGTGACATTGCTCATGCGAAAACTCCTGTTTTGCCTTCGACCACTGATGTCAGACGAAGACGAAACCCCGAGATAGAGGATCTGAATAACGGGAAAAATCACTTACCTTAGATGGCCTTAGTCTAGTCGCGGAGTACCTTGAATGTTAGAACCTTCAAGAAGAGGATTGAGAGTAATGGCACACTATTTGGAGACTGAATTATTCTGGAAAAGGAGAAAGTCTTGAAAATATATTTGTTACGAGTACATCTGTTGATATGCAAATGTAATGGTCAAAGTTGGCTCTTCTCATAGATGTTCCCACATGGTAACTTATATAATTTTTCTGATTTGTAACAATGATCATCTCTAGTGATTCACCAGCCTTACTCCTGTGTGTTTTGAAGTCAAATCGCTGTTCTTACAGCAGAATATGTGCACAGGCATTGATGTATAGTAGATATAAGTGTGGACTATGGAGAATAGAAAGAAATAATGTTTTGCGATCAAAGTGGCAACACAGGTTGTATATATAGTATTGCACAGAGTGTAGCAAAAATAGTACTATCCACATACAAAGGAAAGAACTAGCGATATCCATTGATTAAGGAGAAGAATGTTATATTTAATACTGGAAACATGTCAGTGAAATTTAAAATATAGGATTAAGCAAACATATATTGCCGGATAGTAATAATTGATAATGATTATTAGTGATGTATTTATTGATATTGGACCATATGTAATTGGATTTAATACAATTTCTAGATTAAGGTAGGTGTGAGAGAGTGATTGAGTTCTATTTATTAAGTGTAGAATTATACGTGCTTATTACGTTTGAGGCGAGAGAGTAATAACAGAGTTTGGAGTTATATTGTATTTTTCTGTATGACGTCACGCTTTGACAGTTATTATACACCTGTTATAATTATTATTAATTAAGTATCTAATATGGATCGTAAGCCATAAATAGATTGGATTATTCACATCATGGCAATTTAGATTGTGAGCAGTAGAGAATATGAGTAGTTATTGCCTAAGTTGTATTGTAATATTCTTAAAATTAATTATTTTTATGATACATTTATTATATAATATACTATAATATAAAATAGAAGATATTTATGTGGAAGTATATAATAGAGTGTACCATCCTTGTCTGGAGATGCGGACCACCGTATGGGTTAGGAGGAGAGGATGATCTATTATATGAAACCTACCTCGAGCATCCAAGAAAAATGAGAATAGATAGAGATTGCCAAATGTATAATGAGTATTATCAAAGTTAGATTGATCAGATTGAATGTTATTATAGATAGAACTATCATAGTCCGAGGCAAATAAGAAACAATATGACCAGCAGATATGAGTGAGAGTTGACAATAAAGTCTTATGGAGGAATAAGGAAGCGGTGCATTAAAGTAGCGCAGGAAATGATGTGAACTGATCTAGGAGAAATTAAATAATGTGTGGATTATTATATTGAATTAAATAATATAAGTAAATAAACAATTATCTCATGTGTAGGACAGTATAAGTGTATTAAAAAACATGCTGAGTACAAGGGTAAGAAAATGAGATAGGTCTTTAGATATATTGAGGACTTATAAATTCCTAGAGAGGTAGAATATTGTATCGAGTTAGTATGAGAACTATGTAAATATATTAGGAGCTCGACGAGAGAGTCTGATAAGCGTTGTAAATAGGATGGATTAAGGATATTACACTCCATCTGGGAATCAGGATTATCTGAGCAAGAGAAGATGATGAATCAAAGCGAAAGAATAGTATAATTTTAATAAATAATTATGAAACCCCTAGTCATATGAATTACAGGAAAAAGCTCGACATCTCAATGCGCAACGAGCTATATCAATATGGTGTATCGGAAAGGAGTCACTAATTAGTAAACCAACAACAGGAGATCTGATCCGCAAGAGATAGGGAAGGAGCATTGTATCAGAACAGTTTTGTCTACACTCGAATGAGAGTCGATAACGCGCGAGGAGATGTTGCGAGACGCATTTTATTTTGTTGTGAGAGATGGGTACACGAGAGGAGGAAGGTTAGGAGTTGATTCACTGTGTATGTGTGTAAGAATGATGGTGGGTTACAGATGATATGCTATATAAAGTTTTTTGATAGAGCAGAAGATAGGCACATGCGGGAGACAGAGAAGGAGGTGGAATATGTATTGGCTAGATGAGAGCATACATGCTTGAAAGGGAAATGAGAGTTTGAAGGGACATGAGACGGATGTTAAGTCCGAATGAGAATAATAAGGTAAGGTGTTTGGTGATGATGAAGGTTGGTGCACTCTTGGTGTATATGAGATGTATTGAGTAGCAATCAATCTAGCCCAAAATATTTAATAAAATTAGAGTATAAAGAACATCACTTTTCTTAAAGGTATAATTATAAGGATGAATTGACAATTTTAATGTATGCCTTACTCTGCATAATATGATTCATATTGATATATGGAAATTATATATTAATTAAGATTATCAACTAAAGCCATTCAGCGTGATCGAATATATCATAGTCTTAGAAGTAGTAGGTCAATATCGAATGGTTATCTAGCAGAGGGGAGTAATTCAACTTATGAGATCTAGTGTATGTTTGACTTTGAAAATGGATAAGTGATAAAGAATTGAGGAATATTTTAAGAGTGATTTACGTGTTTTATCGTTCTTAGTACCCTTTTGATTGGATGTTCTTTTGGATATGTATAATGTTGCCATAAAAGTGAATAGTTATATTTTGTTGGAGGAGATATCTGAGAGAAATAGAATAATGAGAATTAATTGTACTGTAGGAAATTTGTTAAATATGACAATTAAAATGAATATGCTCTACATTATGTAGAATACATGTTAAAATTGCTAGAGTAAAGATCTATTATTATGCCTGGTAGAGTGGAGAACAATTTTAATGTACATTATACATGAGGTGGTGAATGCAATGGGAGCGATGCCCTGTCTCGACAATTACCTTGGTTAACATTATTTATATTTAACTATGAGATACATGTTTGCTGGAATTATTGATACTGTGCGGAAGCAAAGTTGGATGAAATGAGTTATGTTTTTGATAAATCACGGATGACTTACGATTGTTTATTGACAAAACTTATAATTTAAATAATTTTTTTGACTGAGTCAAGAATTTATTCTTGTCTTTTAGTTATCGTAAAAAATAAATAATGATTTATTTGAGAGTGAAGATGGGGATATGCTAGAGTATAAATTATTACCTGTAGTGGAAGACTAGAGGTCAATCGCGTGTAAGATGTCCCTGCCAGGTGAGTTTGGTGGAGAAGGGCTGAGACAAACGAACAGTTTAAATATTTTGATGGGATGCAACTACTGGTGATAGGATAAATAAATATACAATGACTAACTCTTGGAATTAAATACTAAAGTATGATATTATGTGAAATTTTAATGGAGATCTAGTAGCAATGTTATGGTATTTCCCATTGGTTATTGATAGGAAAGATACTAATTTTTCGATTAATAACGATTAGTTCAAAGATATGTGATTGTAATTTTAGTAAATCAAGTATATTCTGGATGCCTATCTAATATTATCTGACAGTATCATGTACAATATGAATTGCTAAAAGAGATGATTTTATTTAAATACGATGACTACACATAGCAAAGCAGGCGTGGTTCTGTAGAATCGCGCGAGAATATTTGCGACATACTGAAAATATGAAAGGAAATTGACAAAAAAGAAGAGAAGATGTAAAGAAGAAAATGTAGGATCGAATATAAGGTTTCTGAGAGTATTTATAGTTGTCGTTGAGAACAGCGGGAGGGTTTGGAATGCTTGTAAAAAAAGGGAGGAGGAGGATAGTGTCTGCGTTTTGGGGTTACAGCAAGCAATTGTAAAAAGGTTACGAATTGGGGAAGAAGTGCCGCAGTATATATATATCTGGAATGGATACCGTGAAGGGGAGAGACAGTGTGGGTTATAGAATCCTATATGTTTAAATGTAGAGCCGTTCTAATGTGAATATTATTGAGATGGTTATAGAACGTCCCAGGGATGTATGAGAGGCGTACTGATGTATTGGTGGTATGGTCAGTTTATAGAATTTGTGTTTGGTATTGTTTTTGATATGTTTTCGTGCAGAACTAACTGACAGATTGTCTATTTGCATCTTATGGACATTTGGTTGTATGACAAGGCGATATCAATATTATTTTATTATATATTATATTTATATTTTTTTTTGTGTGTTAGTATGATGTGTGTGTGGGTGTGTGGCTGTGTGTGTGTGTGTGTGTGTGTTGTGTGTGTGTGTAGTTAGTGTGTGGTGTTGAGGTTGAGTGAGTGTGATATGGTATGATGTGTGTAGTGTTAGTGTATGTGTTGTGAGTGTGTGTGTGTACCATAATATAATTAGAATAAATAAGTATATTATTTATTTATAAAAACAAATTATGATTTTAATAATAATGAGCAAATAAATATAAAATAAATAATATATATAAATATTATACCAAAATATATTATAATAAAAATAATAATATATGAAATTACATGTTTATCACACGCAACCCATACTCACTAGAGGAGTGACAGAATGCCACTATATTCAAAGGAGAGGGTGATTTGCAACGCAGATCAATTAAAGATTAACAAGCTTACAGATTAATGTACGGCAGATGAGCATAGACGAGCCAGGCTTACTGAAGATGGGGAAAGAAAATTAAATATCATCAGGAAAAATCAGAAAGAATGTGAAAATGAGAAAATTTCAACAGAAACAGATGAGTGATCTATGGAAAAAGAAAGGAAGCACCGCAGCGAACATTCCTGTGGAGTTAAAAATTATCAAAAATAACAAAAATCTCCATGAGTATGCCAGATACAACAGTCACACATTAGGTTAAAAATCCTTTTTAGGGCACAAAACTGTATACTAAATAATTTAAATAATCAATGCTATATAATATTAGAATATAATAATAAAATAAAAATTAATAAAAATTTAATTAAATATATATATATTAATAAATTATATATAATAATAATAATTAAAAATAATATATAAATAATAAATATAATATATATAATAATTAATTAAATCATAATAATAATATAATTAAATATATAAAATATAAATATATAATAAATAACATATAACTAAAATATTATTATAAGTATAAAATATAATAATATTTAGTAGCTGAAGATTCTACTATATAGATTATTTTAAATATTAAACGAATGTTATATTATATTTAATTATATTTAACTAAAGTTAAATATTTATAATATTTATATATAATTAATATAATTAATTATTATATATTATTATATTTATATAATATTTAATTATATTTAATCTAGTAATATATATTATTATATATATGTTAATTTTATAATTTATTAAGAATCTATTCTAATTCAATAAACAATTCATTCTAGATGCTCATGCTTTTCAAAAATATTGCATTTATATTGAAAATCTAGAATTTATTAAAAATTAAATTATATATATTTTCAGAAAATCAGCTCAAATAGAAATTATCTTTTTTAACTCAATAAATGTAACAAATTTTTTATAATATCCATTTTCTATCTGCAGCTATAAAGATAAGAGTTAGTTGCAATGTTTAGGTCAGAAATCTTTATATCTACAGGATTTATTGCATTTGTTAAATATGTAAATTATCGGTATAGTTCTATAAGATGTTGGCTGTTATTTTATTTGTAAATTATCATTGGAAGAAATTCTGAAATACGAAATTCGATATTCGATCAGGATTTCTATTCGAGCGATTCGGATTCGTGGAGAGAGTTACCATGTGAATATACGGAATTCGGAATATTCTGTGTATCGGAAGAGAATTGTTCAGGAGCGCGGACGGTATTCTGTGACTTCCGAATCTGAAGGTGCTGGCTTCGGATTCGCGTAGAGTCCAATAAGTCTATGGTCCGCGATGTCGAGCCGACAATCACTTATTATATATATATATATAATAAATTACTAACTTTATATAGATAAAACACGTGAGTGTCATGAGTTTATCACCTCATTCTATTATCGTTGAGTTATTATTTCTTTTATGGTATTGGGTATGTCACTAATAGATTATGGACAATATATTTATTTATATACGTTTAATAATGTATATTATATAATTATATATATATAATTGAGATGATTATATAGGTCAGCCGTAGTTGTGCTCATTACATTGGGTAATAGGATTGTATATACTTATATTTATTTATATATTACATATATTAAATGTGGGAAGATTATATTATTTATTTATTCTACTAATATATATTAAATCAAATATAATTGTGATGGTGAATTTATGAGCTCAATATATTTTATTGTCAGTACCCGAAATATTAATATGTATCATTAGGGTTATTTATTATTATTCGTATTCATTGGTATGGAAGACTATAGAATTTCGATTGTATCTCTTTTTATTAGGAGGATACTTTTGTATTTAAGAATTAGTATGGAATATTATATGTAAACTTTTATATAGTTATTGTTTATAAGATATGAAAAATTAATTCAATTGGAGACTCTATATATGAATAACTTATATAGGCACTGAGTTGTTTGAAGTCATAGATCTGGATTCGGCCCGAGGAGCTTTGATCAAAGGTATATATGCGATATCTCCTTCCAATATCTCTTCAATGATTAGTGCTGTGCTGAGTTCAATCAAACTTAAGTGTCAGTAACAACAACATTAATAGTTCTCTTTGTGTTCTTAAAAAAATTGATCTTTATATAAAATTCATTATTATTCAGCAACAATCTACATATAGGCGAGTTAGGTTATGTAACTTTTCTCTAATTTACTACACTTTAAATGGATTTTTATTATTTTATTCATTTATGGTTCAAGTGGAGATGAAGCAATTAGCAAGCATCATTTCTGGCTTTGGAATTTCTATTATATTTCTGTATGTTAATCGTATGTGTAGATATTTAAAGTCTTTGAGCGCGTTTGAACTTATGTTTTTAGTGTATAGTAAGGAGAATTTTTGCATGCCATTAGAAGAATTCTTGATATTTATATACTTTGTTAATTTTACTTTAATCAAATGCGCCCTTGACTATATAGTGCACTTTGGAAATGCATTAGAACTTGTAGATATTTTATGCACATTATCCGCAACCTCTTAAATATTATCGCGATTCGAGATTATTTTAATGGGTCGAGTTTGGGAGTAGTGAAGAGCAAAAAATAAAAAGAAAAATGTAATAAATTAAAATGAAAAGCTAAAATTATGATAACAGGGAAAAAACTATTATCTAAGAAAAGGTTTTTAAAATAAATTGCGCACTCACATAATCGTTATTGGGTAGTGTATAAGTTGTATTATCACGGTATTATGATAGTATTATTTTATCAGTTTATTTATTCTAGGTATTGATTATTATATGGAATATATATAATTTAGAATTTTGGAGTTTGTTATTGGCATTATTTTTGCGAAATGAAAGGATCTGTTAAGAATATTGAACAATCACATGATTTTGCAGATAGATATTCTCTAATACATATTCTCGAAAGTTGTATTTCTTCAAGATTATCTTTTTGCTAATGTTTTTCTCTATTTGTTTTTGGTGGAAAAAAAGAAATGATTTCAACAAAATTTTAATATGTGATCGCTTACAGTTGGTTGGATTGTTGTGCCACAATTCTTCCTCCCTCGGATTCGAGGCTTATGATAACCCGTTTGCAAATCAGACCCTACTTTTATGACAGAACTGGTTTTTATTTGGGAAATTTGTGTCTTATTTATAAAATTGTTTTAAATAGGTAATGTAATCGCATTTTTAGGCACTAATACTAGTACTGGTAATCTCTGGATATAAATTAAAGGCTACTGTGTGGAGACATATATTGAAAAGGGAGCGGAATTGCAATTGTTACAAATATTTTGGAAAAGAGGATATAGCTCAAGAAGCAACAAACATACAATAAAAGACATGTTCCACTACAACCACATGGTAGGTAGGTTTATTTTATAAGTAATATTATATATATCACTCACTTCCCAAATCAACATAAAATTATTAATATATTTATATCTTATAGAGTAATGTACTCTCATACTTTTATAGTACTAGTGATGTAAGTTTGTGTAGTACTTGGTATATTTATAGTACTAGTAGTATAAGGTTCTGTAGTTTTTGTAATATTATTATATAATGTATTAGTTCTTTAAGATCTGTATGCGTAGTAGTTTTATAGATACCTAGTATATATATTTATATATATCTGAAGTAATATGCGTTACACGGAAGAATTACAATACTTGGGTTGGTATTTATAATTATAGTATATATTATTATATTATATATATATATAATATATTATATATATATATTAATATATATATATATATAGAATATATATATAAGTATATAATATTAAATATATATATGATATATTTAAAGTATAATACTAAGGAAAAATATATATTACGACTAAAACATTATTTATACAAAATGCATCATGATAAACTATATTTGATTTTATTAGGAAATAAAATTTATTTTATACACTAACGGCATATAAATATATATATCAATTTTGAATAAAACTATTATTATGAGATGTATTATTATCCGTCCATTATTTAAAATGAATCTGGAAACGTGAGATATAATGCCATACCCTACTATTATCAAATTTTTAAATAAACTGTTTGTTTATCTTTATAGCATAAAGTTTATATAACATTATGTAACTAATTAATCTGTAAATATATTACTAAACACTTACTTTCTAATTATGATTTATTTACATAATTAATACCAAGGTAAACTGGCAACTTTAAATGGTATTCAGAGCATTAATAACTATCTAGTAACAAGAGAGCGAGAGTTAATTCTGACATATTTTAAACTACCCTTAATACTGTCAAAGTTATGACAGTAAACACAATTCATCTATGCTATAGATTTTCAATTTCATTTATTTAACTCTATGTTTTAATTTTCATTAAAATTAATTACATGATCAGAAATGAAGAGAGAGGAGAGAGTGGAGTATATATATAGGAAGAGAGAGAGAGAGAGAGAGAGAGAGAGAGAGAGAGAGAGAGAGAGAGAGAGAGAGAGACGACGGAGGAGGAGAGAGAGAGAGAATCAGAATTCCTTTCTCCACATTATCCATAATTTTGTTCGTCGACCTTTTTCATAAGTGATAATGCGTAAAATGTTATTCGTTTCCGCGATTAGAAAAATCTTTCGAGTATCTTTTAACGAATCGTTCAGTATCAAGTTGTATGATGACCGGTTCCGCGTAGTGACCCAGTAATCACGATAGATATCCGAAAGAGAGAGAATTAATTCTTCTTACGTACGCCCATATCGATTAGTCACTTTTTACTCTTAAGACAAAGTAGGAGGAAAACTTTCCAATCGAAATTCTCAATTAAATTTGTAATTGCTAATAACTAATGAGTAATTTTTTTTTTTTATAAAGCTTTTATTTATAAATCAATTATTTCATTTATATTTTCCAAATAAAAATTTGTAAATAATTAGATAAACTTTACCATTTAATTTATTTTTCAATGTATAAAAGACTCAAAAATATTGGGTCGGAGCTACCTACCCTACCTAAGCAATAAGAATTCGCCCCCTGATATATATATATATATAATAATGAATTTATATAAATGAAATATATAATTATGTATATATCATATTATATATATATATAATAATGACTAATATATAATTATATAAATATATAAAATAAGTAATATATACATCCTCTTTTATATAATTTATTTATATAAGGATAGCTATATATATAATTATATATATATATATATATAATTATATGAGTATTAGTATAGAGTTATCACTTATTTACTAATATATGATAACCCTTATATACACGAGGATACATTAAATTTAGATCGTATAATAATATAGATTAAGATGTATGATCTTTATTCAAATGGGCATAAAAGACTGTAAAATAATGGTATCATAGTATTAAGAATAAATTTCATCTATATAATAACTAAATTCATAGTTTAATATAATAATAAACTATAAGAGATAATAGTATACGTAATCTGATAAGTATTGCTATTATTGAGACGTACTAATATAGTGGTTATGATATAATAAATAGAGGGGTTCTTTTCCCTAATATAACATTAGCTTATTAATACTTATATAATATATATAGTTATTATAATTTAGTAGTATTATTAGGAATACACTATCGTACGTGTCAGAATTTAGAGGAGGACTCTATTACTTGAAATTTCAAAGTTAAACATGCCCCAATAACCTCTCAAATCGAAGAAAGCATAAAAAGATTTTACTTTCATGAGAGTTATCAAACGCGAATCATTCTTCGTAGCAAATAAGATTATTATTATTATGTCCATATTTTTTAATAAGTGGCAACTGGAGGGAAAATTTTTTTTAAAGTTTAATAGAAATAATAATAATATAATAATAATAACACTAATGCTCGGAACATACTGCATGAATTAAATAATATATAAATAATGAAGATCAATAATAATAATAATAAAATAATAGATGAAAAATGGTAAGTTCCAATAAGGCAGGAAAAAAGCATAATCTATTTTCTTTCCTGTCTGACTGAAATGATTATTATTAAGATTATATTATATTATATTCATTGATTTAATGATTAATGTTTTGATTATTATTTTATATTGATTAAAGTTTACGAAGAGCAACTGATTATTAGTTATTTTATTGAGTTAATTATTATATATTATCATATTACAATTATTAATAATTATTATATATTAGTTTATTATTTATTATTTATTATATCTTTATCGCAGAATCACGCTCAAAGTTTGTTCTGAAACGTCAGCACACTAACTTATCTATTAATTGCTATGTCTTGGTACACTAGTAATACGATGTATCCGAGAAGCGCATTCTTTTCGCACTACTACGAGTTTCACAGTAGTTTCACACCGCACTATATTTCAATTTCGGAATATTTTTAAGCGAGTGGTAAATTATAGAAAGACACATTATTTGTCATATTATATGGATATCAATAAATATTAGCAGTATAATACCTATATATATAGTATTATCTATTTTAATTTCAGATATAATAATTAAATAAGTACAAAATAGTAATAATAGAAGTAATATATATAATAACGTTATATAGAATATAATTTAAAAAAAATACCTAAACTTATTATTAATAAGATAATTATAATATTGAATTTGAGTTTTATTATATTGTTTTAACCCAAGGGGAAGATATTATCTACCTCATGACCGAGAGCTCACCTCTACTCAATTAAATATTATAAATAATGTAAATATATATATTATATATTAATATTATATATAATAATTATCTCACATTATATAATACTATATATATATAATATATTATGATATATATATATATATATATTATATATATATATATTATATATATATATATATATAACTATAATATTTATATAATAAACAGGCGGAGAAAAGAGGAGAGTAGAAGTGATAAAGGTGGCAAAAATGGAGGAGACAGTGTGTAAGAGGTAGTTTAGGGGAGAGGAATGGAGGATAGGTGGAGAGACGTGAGAGGGACGGGAAATTGGGAGGTGAGGGGGATGTGGATGAGTATTTTAAAGAGGCAGTTGTGAAAGATGGCTCGAAGGGTATTGTGGAGTAAAAAAGGGTGGGTGCAAGCAGAAGGAAAGGGAGTGAATGGTGGTGTAAGGAGAGGTGAAGGAGGTGGTGAAGAGGAAAAAGGAGGCTTATGTGAAATGGTTGGGGAGATAGGATAGAGGAAGCCTGGGAGGAATATAGTAGGGTTAGAGTGGAAGCAAAGAGGGGCGTGGAGAGGACGTAAGAGAAGAGCAAAAGATGAATGGTGTAGAAAAGTGACGAAAAATTTTGAATCGGGGAGCAAGATGTTCTGGAAAGAAGTAAATAAAAAAATAAGGAAGAAGAAGGAGGGGTTGGGGGAGAGGATTAAGGGAGGTGATGGGGAGTGGATAGGAGGAGAGGATAGGGTGAGGAAGAGGGGGGGGGGGGGGGGGGCGGGAAAAAAAACAAGTTTAATAAGATTTTTTTAGTGGAATTATTGAATGAAGCGGGTGGGGGAGGGGAGGAAGATTTGCAAGAGGCGAGGATGGGGAATGAATTGGGAGGGAGGGGGAGGATGAAATACAAATGGAGGAAATTATTAGGGCCTTGAATAAAGGAAAAAAAGTGGAAGTCCGCAACGCGGTTCTGGATGGTGTGAGAAATGGAAATGTATTTGCGAGAAGGGAGGTAGAAGGGGGTGGACGGAGTGGCTGTACAGGTTATAATAGATTTTAAATTTGAGTTTTTTGGGGACGAGTGAGTGAGGGTTACCACATTTGGATTTGGAGGATCCTTTTTCAATTAGATCTTCTCCTGAAATTAGCAAATAAATAAAGGAATTGCTTCATATTACATTAGCAACTGTTGTACATAATTTTTAAAGTAAAACATTCATCATGATAAAAATCTCTGAGAATATGAAGTGTATGAAACTTTTGACATTTTCCTATAAAAAACGTGTTGTGACACTAATGTGCTATTTACACTAGATAGCTGGGTTCGGGAGATAAAGTTATTATGAGAGTGTTAAAGGGATAAGTGTATGGGTGTTTTTGGAGATTTGGAGAAAGCATATGATAGAGGGAAGAGGGGGAATTGTGGAGGGTGTTGGAGGAAAGTGGAGTGGGGGGGTAGATAGCGCAAAGGTTATTAAGGTGCCCTTTATGAGGATATAGTAGAATGTGTGTGAGAGTATTAGAGGGAGAGTGAGATGTTTTGGTGGTGGTGAGAGGACTGGAGGCAGGGGTGTGTCAAATGTCCGCGCTGTGGCTAATTCAGTTGTTTATGGGAGAGTGTTTACATACGTGAATTGTGAGGGAGGGGAAAAATAATACCTGTCTACGGAACTAATAAAATTTAGTATAAGACCTCCATATAGGGGTACATATTTGAGTTACACATTCATATTATGTATTCTTGGCAAGAATGTAATTCCAAAGCTATCCTCGATAGGCATATTCATATAATGTACTCGCCCCTTATAATATTCCTATTCTCAGTTTGGTAACAAATAATTGTTACTTTTGATGGAGGTATGTTTGTACGCTTGTCCAAAAAAACTTTACTTGTTTGTCCCTAATCCGTAATTCCCTTTTATTTATGTAATGTATGTCTT